>PISX010010397.1:0-70435 GCA_004024625.1 Mellivora capensis | reverse complement strand
ACATGAAAAAATGTTCATCATCACTAGCCATCAGGGAGATTCAAATTAAAATTACAATTTTTTTTAAAGATTTTATTTATTTATTTGACAGACAGAGATCACAAGTAGGCAGAGGGGCAGGCAGAGAGAGAGGGAAGCAGGCTCCCCACTGAGCAGAGAGCCTAATTCGGGGCTTGATCCCAGGACCCTGGGATCATGACCTGAGCTGAAGGCAGAGGCTTTAACCCACTGAGCCATCCAGGTGCCCTAAAAATTTTTGTTAAAGATTTTTATTTATTTATTTGAGAGAGAGAGATCACAAGTAGGCAGAGAGGCAGGCAAAGAAAGAGGAAAGGAAGCAGGCTCCCTGCTGAGCCGGATGCGGGGCTCCATCCCAGGACCCTGAGATCATGACTTGACCCGAAGGCAGAAGCTTAACCCGCTGAGCCACCCAGGTGCCCCGAGAGCCTGATTTTTTAAAAAGTGTTGGGCAGAGTGTGGAGGAACTGGAATCCTCATTTGCTGCCTCGCCTTGGCTGTGGAAAAGATTTTCGCAGTGCTCAGCAAGTTAAGCACAGAATCACCATAGGACCCAGTAATCCCACTCCTAGGCAGAGACCCGAAAGCACTGGAGACAGGTGTTCAAACAAAAACTGGTACAGGAATGTTCACAGCAGCACTATTAACAACAGCCAAGAGGTGCAAACCACCAAAAAGCCATCAACGAATGAAGAGACTAAACGTGGCCCATTCATACAAGGCAGTATTATCCAGCCACAAAAACGAATGAAGTACTCATACATTCCCCGACTCAGATGAACCTTGAAAACATTATGCTAAGTGAGAGCAGACACACACACCCCACATATTGTATGATTTCATTTGCATGAAATATCTAGAATCAGCAACCCAGAGGAACAGAAAGGAGATTAGGGGCTGCCGGGGGTGGGGGTGGGGTGGACAGGGGTGGTGTTTGCACAACACTGTGACTATCCCTGACGCCACCAAATTGCACAATTAAAATGGCAATTTTAGGTTATGTGCATTTTATGATAATTTTTTAAAGCAATCAATTCGAGGGCTCAAATACAAAAAGCTCCTGGGTACAGGGATACAGATGAAACACCCTTATGCCGATTTAACTTTGGTAAGCTTGCTATCCTCAAACTGACTTTCCTGTCTCCGCAGTGTTGCTCCAAGGGGTCCAGCTCTCAGAATCTCCTCAAGCTCTTTTAAAAATAGGGATTTCCAGGCCTTAACCCCGACTTTCCAAGAGGATGGGACCCAGGAACCCAGTGCATTAGCACTGCCTCTAAGACTCCCAACCTTGTCCTTCCAGCCAGTTCCCAGAGCTTCTCAAAAGGAAGGCGTTGATCACCTCCTTCCTATATGCTGACAGCTGCTGCCTGGGTACCCCCCCCACCCCCCCGAGCTGTAAGCATCTGCTGTGTGAGCCCTCAGTCGCATTTGCTAAGTCAAGCACCTCCACCTGGCAGAAGCCGACCTTGACCCTGCTGACTAGGTACAGCCCTGTGCCGCTTCTGGTCCACAGAGGTGGCTACCCTGCTTTTGAGACTGATGAGACTTCGTTGGTTTTCTACATTTGTACTTTCATCTGTTAATTTAATGTACTTAAAGTACAGTTCATACTCAAAGCCTGAACTCACACGTGCCATCTGACCCAAAGACTGTGATGGATTTCTGACCATCTCCACTTTAAAACCCAAGATTACTAACACGGTTTCTTCTAGACTTATTAAAAATCATCCTTTAAGGGGCGCCTGGGTGACTCAGTGGGTTAAAACCTCTGCCTTCAGCTCAGGTCGTGATCCCAGGGTCCTGGAATCAAGCCCCGCATTGGGCTCTCTGCTCGGTGGGGAGCCTGCTTCCCTCTCTCTCTCTCTCTCTCTCTCTCTGCCTGCCTCTCTGCCTACTTGTGATCTCTGTCTGTCAAATAAATAAATAAAATCTTTAAAAAAAAAAAAAGTCATCCTTTAAGATGAACCAATTTTTAAATAAGATTAGAAATTTTCTTATATGAGTGGCAACTGTGACATGTACCTCCAGTCTGGATCAGCAGCAATCTTGGCAAAGAATGCTTCGTAAGCTAGTTCCCCCATCTCTTACTAAGGGCCCCTCTCCCTGGCCGCTTCCTCATCTCTCCTCACCCTTCACCAGCCTCTCCCCAGTGCTTGTGTTCTCATCTGCCTCTTGTCTTCTCCCATTCCTCCACTGGTTTAACACAAGAATATGAAACCAAATAACGTATTGTAGTCATTGTCACATTTACTGAGTGGCGCTTTTTATTCCCTGCTTTTAAACACTGATTGTAATTTGTTCTTTAAAAAATTTTTTTTTCTGCTTGTATGTAAGCCTTGGTTGGTTTCTCTTGAGGAATCCGTGGCCTCTAAGCGAAAAACGGTCTTGATTATAGACACCATTTAAAAAAGGAACACAGGGCATCCTCAGTGAGAATTTTAAACCATGCTACTGTCATGATACAATGACTCCTTCTTTTGCTGGGCTATGGGGACAGGAAGAAAAGTCTCTCACAGACCAAAGATATTCTAAAACAGAACTTTAGCTTACAAACAAATAAATAAATAAATAAACAAAGGCCTTACAGCAGTCCTACACAGGGACATGTAGAGGTCCCCAACTGTTTGGAATCCCTGACCCCACCAGCTGTTTGTAATGTGTCCCCTATCCTGACAGTGACAATAAATACCTTGCAGGTGACACTACCGGGCTGAGAACCACTGTCGTCCCTGCACCTTTACTGCGGCAGCCGGGGGAGACCAGCTGATGAGGACAGGTAAACCACCCCAGGTCGCCCCTGGCAGCCCCACTCCCAGCTGGTACAGGAAACCCACAGGATGTTCAGTTAGGTGTGCTGACATGTTCACACCAAGCGGGTGGGACTAAAAGTAAATTCTTCCACTCCCTTCTACACGATCTCACTGCTTTTAAGTCTGTTAGTGTAGAATCATGATTTATCCAGTTGTGTTTCTTGTGTGATTTGTGGCCCCCAAGGGCTGAGCAGTTTCCCTGCAATGAAATGAAAAGAGACAAAAACCCATTTATTAACATCAGTGATGGCTAATATTTCTTGACTGCCTACTGTAAGCCAAGTTTTGTGCTAAGCACCTTTCAGGGATCATAGCACTAACTCTTCCCAAAAACCCATTCTGCAAATGAAGAAACTAAAGCTGGAAAGGTAAAGGAATCCACGGGGGCCATCTGATAGTAGGACAGGGAACAGCAATCTATACATGGGTTTGCCGGCCTCCAGCCTTGTGCACCTGCCCCTGCTGGTCAGACACCCCAGGCGGTGGTCTCCAGACTGGCAGGACACACACTCCATTAAAAAATTCCCAAGAACTGGGCACCTGGGTGGCTCAGTGGGTTAAGCCGCTGCCTTCGGCTCAGGTCATGATCTCAGGGTCCTGGGATCGAGGCCCACTTCGGGCTCTCTGCTCGGCAGAGACCCTGCTTCCTCCTCTCTCTCTCTCTGCCTGCCTCTCTGCCTACTTGTGATCTCTCTCTGTCAAATAAATAAATAAAATCTTTAAAAAAAAAAAATTCCCAAGAACACCTCCACTCATATGCTTTTATTTCTTTTTTAAAAGCCCCACACAGGGGACGCCTGGGTGGCTCAGTTGGTTGGACGGCTGCCTTCGGCTCAGGTCATGATCCCGGAGACCCGGGATCGAGTCCCGCATCGGGCTCCCGGCTCCGCGGGGAGTCTGCTTCTCCCTCTGACCTTCTCCTCACTCATGCTCTCTCACTGCCTCTCTCTCAAAATAAATGAATAAAATCTTTAAAAAAAAAAAAAAAAAAAAAAAGCCCCACACAGGAGTGCCTAGGTGGCTCAGTCATTAGGCGTCTGCCTTCAGCTCAAGTCATGATTCTGGAGTCCCAGGATCGAGCCCCACACTGGGCTCCCTGCACAGAGGGAAGCCTGCTTCTTCCTCTCCCACTCCCCTGCTTGTGTTCCCTCTCTCGCTGTGTGTCTCTCGCTGTCAAATAAATTAATAAAATCTTTTAAAAAACACACACACACATACAAAGCCTAGTGTTTTAATATTATGAATCTTACAAACATACACATAACCACATTTTATCTTTCAAGTAGGCTCCACACCCAGCATGGAGCCCAACACAGGGCTTGAGCTCACGACCCTGAGATCAAGACCTGAGCTGAGATCATGAGTGGGATGCTTAACCAACTGAGCCACCCAAACACCCCACCCATAACCAAGTTCTAAAAGAATGATATGAACATGTGATAAATGACATTATTCAGTGTCAATATTCAAGGGTGAATTTCTTACCACATCTGATAAAATGCCCCTGTGGGTGGAATTGCGTCTCCTGCAAAAAAATGTGTTGAAGGTCTTCCCCCAGTACCTCTGGACATGACCTTCTTGGGAAACAGGTTCTACAGCGAGCCAGTACATTTCTGTGGCTTTCAGCCAGCTTGGGGTACCTTGTGTGGTCAGCCCTGGGAGACCACAGAGATTCGGTCACTGTCTGCGCGGCGACCAGGCTAAAGAGCTCAGCTGGGAGCAGGAGCTGCGTGGGCTCGGCCAGTCCTGCTCACCTCCCTGTTCTCACTGTTAAACTCTGCTCTGCCAGTCCCCACGCCCTCCAAAATACCAGTTTAAGCCACTGGTCTATCAGGGAAAATTTGTTTATATATCGTTTGAAAACCCACCTACCAGAGCATTCACACACTTCCGTCCACCCCAAGCCACTGAAAGACAGCAACACAGAACAGACCCGCCGCCACGGCCTCCCTCCCGGGTGTTCGTGAACTCTATGCTCCGTATGTGACTCGAAACCCTCTGTCATACCCACCAGATGAGGGCGTCAGGTTCAACCCATACATGACCTATTAGAAAACATCATCTCGAATTTTATATACAAAATAGGTATTTTTTCTTTTTTCTTTATTTTTAAAAGATTTTATATATTTATTTGACAGAGAGAGAGAGAGAGAGCACAAGTAGGCAGACCTACAGGCAGCGGGAGAAGGAGAAGCAGGCTCCCCACTGAGCAGGGACCCCGATGAGGGGGCTCCATCCCAGGACCCTGGGATCGTGACCCGAGCCAAAGGCAGCCGTTTAACTGACTGAGCCACCCAGAAGTCCCCATAAATTAGAAATTTTTTAAAACTAAGTAAAATTTCTCCTATTTTTCTCCTGCCCCACTCTGGAAACCACAAGTCCACCGTGCTATCTCGTCACACGGTAAAGAGAGAGACCTGTAGAACCCCTCTCACATCTTAACTCCCAAAAGGTCCACCAACTCCAAGTTAATAAAGGTCAAATCATCTAGTCTCATTGGGTCAATGCTAGTCTCCTGAGTATCTACCAGGCACCAAGTAAATTATTAGGTGTCCTAGAAACATAAAAAAAAAAACTGCCACATAGAACTTGAAAAATTCTTGGGGTGGCAAGACAATTAAATGTGATTGCAAGAACGATAGAATTTCCAAAAATCCCATGATATATGCTTGGGGAGGCCTTCATAGCACCAGTAGGACTTAGGTCAGGACGGCAGAAAGGCTAGACTCCCAGAGCAAATGCATATATGCCCCTAGGACCCTGCAGGGAGCACCCGTCCCCACAAAGCAGTGCAGAGGGAGCCTCTAGGGAGTGGTGGGTCTTTGAGGGATTGAGAAAGTGCACCCCTGAGCTCAAATACCCAGATTCAAATTACTCTTAACTTTTTCCAGAAATGTAATATATGCAACAGAATATGAGGAGGCTTCTTAAGTTTTAATCTAGTCTCTAAGATAGGTTTTTGAATGAAAAAGGAAAGGTACAGAACAGCGAACATGGGAAGGCGTCTGTGTAAAGCGAGGCACACACGTGCACGCACTTTTGCATGCATTTGCGTTAATCTCTGGAAGGATACAGAAGACACTGATACCCTTCAAGGAAGGGAATTAGGTGGTCAGGTAACAGGGTAGCAGGAACACGTTCCTATTTATAATTTGTGTCTTTTGAATTTATTTGATGAAGTTTATCTGATCAAAGTACACATGTAACCACCACCCAAAGCAAGATATAGAATATTTCCATCAGCCCAGAAAGTTCTCTCATGCTCCTTCTAATCGATCCCACAACCCTAGTTCCTAACCCCAGGCAATCACTTTCAGGCTCTTGCCAACATTTGCACGTAGTTTTTAAAATTTAATGCCCAAAGACGCCTGGTGGCTCAGTGGGTTAAAGCCTCTGCTTTCTGCTCAGGTCATGATCCCAGGGTCCTGTGATCGAGCCCGCATCGGGCTCTCTGCTCAGCGGGGAGCCTGCTTCCTCCTCTCTCTCTGCCTGCCTCTCTGCCTACTTGTGATCTCTCTCTGTCAAACAAATAAAATCTTTAAAATAAATAAATAAATAAGTCTGCAGGCCAAGGAGCCCACTTCTTCAGGCTCAAATTCAAAACAGGAGCACCAGGAAATGTCTGCTCTGAGATTGAAGAGTTCCGCCCTCCTGCACAGTTGAGGGGAGGCAAACCGGTACAGCCGCTATGGAAAACCATCTAGAGGTTCCTCAAAACATTAAAAACAGAATTACCACATGATCCAGTAATGCCACTACTGGATATTTACCTGAGGAATATGAAAACACCAATTTGAAAAGATCTATGTACCCTGTGTTTTAGTCACAGCATTAGTCACAACAGCCCAGTTATGGAAGCAGCCCAAGTGTCCACCAATAGATGGCTGGATAAAGAAGTGATACACACACACAGGGGAATTATTACTCAGCCATCAAAAAGAAAGAAATCTTGCCATTTGCAACAACATGGACAGATCTAGAAAGTGTAATGCTAAGTGAAATAAGTCAGGCAAAGAAAGACAAATACCATATGATTCCACTCGTATGTGGAATTTAAGAAACAAACAAATGAACAAAAAAAAAAAAGAGAGAGAGAGAAACTAAAAAATAGACCCTTAACTACAGAGAGCACACCGATGGTTACCGAAGGGGACGTGTGGGGAGGGGATGCGTGAAACGAGCGAAGGCGGCTAGGAGCACGCTTAACCTGCCGAGCACTGCACAATGTGTAGAAATGGCCAATCTCTAGATTGTACGTCCGAAACTAATAGAACACTGCACGTTAACTATGCCAGAATAATCTATTTTTAATTTAAAAAATAATAAAAATATTGGGCGCCTGGGTGGCTCAGTTATTGAGCGTCTGCCTTAGGCTCAGGTCATAATCCCAGGGTCCTGGGATCGAGCCCTGTGTCGGGCTCCCTGCTTGGTGGGGCGTCTGCTTCTCCCTCTCTCTGTCAAATAAATTAAATCTTAAAAAAATGATAATAAATAAAAATAATAAAACTACTAAGAGTCCCTAAAGTTACCTAACAATCACTTGTGTTTCCTGGAATGAATGCAGAGGTCCAGGAGCACCAGGGAGCCGAGACAGACCCCAGAAGGGGCTGTAACACACCGGAGACCCAGGGATGCATCACACACACTAAGCAAACACGTCTGAGCCCTACGAGCCAGCGCGGGCACCGGGGCAGCTTGTGCGAGGTCAAGAGGGCACTGAGCAGAGCTGAAGTCAACAGACTGTGCCAAGCCACAATCCTCCTAATTCATGCCACATTTTCAAGAAGACTGCTAAAGCCATCTCATTTTAGGATCTGCACAAAAACAAAGTTACCCCAGCCACATAAGCTAACACTCCGGTGGTCTCCATCGCATTCAAATGTGTGTCTGACATGATTACACACACTAATTTAGTGCTTCGGCTGTCAGAGGTCAGGACAAGGATTACCTTGCTGGGAGGGGTTTGAGCCTGGAAGAAGAACGCATGGGGGGGGGGTGCATTTCTGAAGGGCAGGGAATGTTCTGTTTCTTGATCTCAGTATTGTTACACAGCTGTATTCAGTCTGGGCAAATTCATAGAGCTATATACTTAAGAGTACATATATATACATATATAACATATATAATAAAATAACATATAACACCTCAAGATACAAGTAAAAGGTGTAGAGATATATAAAATTTCAAAAACTATACTTCTATCAAAAACCCTTAAAACACTTCTAACAGACCCACCAAACACTCCAGCTAAGCTGGTTAGTTAGTTAAACCACTGAACTAAGCTGTTCAGAAAACAGAAAGGTTGCCTGTAATCGTCCTTGCAGCCTTCCTAGTCTTCCAGAAAAGAGAATATGCTTTGTGAACCTTATGCTTTGATGAGATGAATTCTTAAAAACCTGTATGGAAACCACCTCTGGAATCTGAATTATATTTAAATGCCTTAGGGACCTCTTATCATCTAAAGACTGTTTAGCACAAGAATAATCACTTCCAAATTGCCTTCAGGGCTGCTCCTCCCCCACCCCCCTTACTGCACTGCTGAGGGCAGAGGCGACCACCAGCTCCCTGGATCCCCTTCCTCCCTAGGGCTGCTGTCCTCCTGCTCTGGCTGGGGCTGAAACCACCCCCTCTCACCAGATCATCTCTCCAGCTTTGCTCAATTATCAGCTCAATTATCTCCCACGAGGTCCCCACCGCCTTCACCCTCACGCTGGCCATCTGTGTCACCAGTTACCTCCCTATCACCCCTTCATGCCCCAAGGTCAGGTGCACCTCTCCCCTCCCCATCTACCTACACATCTTCCTCTCTGAACCCAAACACGGCATCACAGAACGCGGGCTCACGGGGACTTTTCCTCCACCCGCAGCTCCGTCTCTCTTCCTCCTTAAAATCTTCTCTCCTTCAAACATTAGACACTGGTCCTTAACCCTGTTTCTGCCCCCACCCAGCCCCCACTTCTTCTTCTTGTTTTTAATCCCTTGCCCTTTCCTTCCCCGGGCATTTCCTGGAAGGGGCGATTAGCATCTCTTCTCTGTATTTCCTCTCTGGTGGGTTTACACTCACAAGGCTGACCCTTGGGGCTGTTTCGGTCCATCCCTGGGGTTCTGGGAGCCACTCAGATGAACGAATCTCACAGGCTCACTCTATAAATCCAGCTCTTAGCCATAACACCGCTCTCTCCCAAACAACTGACTGAAGTATTACAACAGAACAAGTCATTCCTCCAGGATCCTTCAGGACCATCTCAGTTAATAAAATGCCAATTTGGTGGATACTCCTGAGCCAGCGGAAATTTAATACATCCTGAAGAGCCCATCACAAGAGAAAAGAACACAATATAGGCCTGCACAATGGCCAGGACTTTGAAACTACTCATGAAGTGATGGGTGAAGAGTTACCTTTACAAATACTGCAGAACATAACTGCTTTGAGGTTTGTTTGTTTTTTTAAATGTGATTTTTTAAAATACTTTGTCAGAGAGAGAGAGTACAAGCAGTGAGAGCAGCAGGCAGAGGGAGAAGCAGGCTTCCTGCTGAGCAAGGAGACTGATGTGGGACTGGATCCCAGAATCCCGGGATCACGACCTGAGCCCAAGGCAGACGCTTAACCGACTGAGCCACCCAGGCGTCCCAATAATTGCTTTGTTTTAATGAAACAATCTGGTGCCAATGCATAACTAATAGGTATAGAAAGAACAGTCCTCGGTATCTGACAGACTGGGTTTGAGTCTCCACTAATGCTGGGTCACACAATCCTGTCCTCGGTGTTTCCGTCCATAAAATAAGGAAAAGAATATAAGCCTCACAGGGTCGTCGGACAGATTAAATGAGATAGTACGCGGCAGGGATATGATGCCCGGGTTCCGCTCTGAGATCCTCACTGCAATTGTCTGGGTATGGGCCGGAAGTTGAAACTTTCCCAGGTGATTTAATGCACCCAAGGTCAAGAGCCACTGAACAAAAACTAGGTGAGCTTTCAAAACACATGCCAGCTCTTTGTATAATTATTAATAATATGGCCTAGAAAAAAAATAAGAATTCAGGGTCTGGGTGTAAACAAGATTAGGCACATAAAAGAAATCAAGCTAAGGCAAGTGAGTTAATAATTAAGAAGCTTAAGCAGAAATAGGTTTGAGGGCCCATAGAAACAAACATGCTTTCTTGTTCCTGCTCTTCTCAGCAGTATAATTTAAAAAGAAAATGTAATTCCCAGGAATAAATTAAGGACACACTGTATCAAGTGGTGTTCACTGAAGGTTACCCATAGTTAAGCAGTAGGAACTGTAAATTGCTGATATGAGTTCCCAGGACCTGAAGATCCAACCAGCTACTAATATAATCATCACCTAATGGGCCACTTTAGCAAAATATTCATACTCTAGTCTAAAAATGCATTTTTCAGTCACTGAAATTTGCACTTGACATTAAAGACACTAATACTTGCTCTTATCACTTCTGTCACTCTGTGCTAATTGTAAGACTCTTTTGGGCCCTGAAAAAATACTCTAGAGGTTTCTAGGAGGCCTTTAAAAGAAGGGTCACCCTTCCTACAGGAAACACGGCAAAAAAAAAAAAAAAAAAAACCCACAACCCAGAACGAATAAACTGAAAATCTGTAGTAAAAAACAAAAATATGAAAGAAACACAAGTGAAACAAAAGGAGGACAGCCACCTTGGGAAAGAATGGAGTGCTTAGTTCAAAGGGGAACGTTGTGATTTACAACCTCAAGAAGAGAATCAATGGAAATTTATTCAGGAATTTTCACAAAATAAAATTTTATTTTGCCTATAATATCTACATACCTTCTCATCCGTCTTTCACCTAATACAGATACACACAGAGAAACAAAACATGAAACAAGCATTTATTTCTTGCTTACTGAGATTCATCTATTCAAAAATACATTTTTTCACATTCTAAGATATCTGAAATTAGGATGCACTTAGAACCAATGATGTGTCATGGCTTAAGTGGCAGTGTTTTTTGATTCATGATATTGCTTTCTCAGAGGTGCAAAAAATAAATGGTCCATCATGCTTCTGATGGCATCTTAGCGTCAATGAACTATTATATCAGTAATCAGCAGTAATATTACAACATGCAAGGCTTTATGCTGGCCGGGAGCGAATCATCTTAGCAGGGAAACAAGATGTATACATAAAAACTCAGACTGAGAATAATAAAAATTCAATCCTCATAAGGGCAAATGAATTAAGTAGACAGAAATGGCTAAAAGAAGAGGAATGAGGAACGGGTGGGTGGCTCAGTCAGTTAAGCATCTGCCTTCGGCTCAGGTCATGATCCCAGAGTCCTGGGATGGAGTCCTACATTGGGTTCCTTGCTCAACAGGGAGCCTGCTTCTCCCTCTCTCTGTCTGCCGAGAGAGAGGGAGAAACTGCTTGTGCTCTCTCTCTCACCACAAACAAATGAATAAAACCTAATAAAAAAAAAAAAAAAGAAAGAAAGAAAGAAAAGAAAAGAAAAGGAAGCAGAGGGCACTTATGCAGTCTTAATTCCAGCACAGCGGAGTTGGGGAGCCGTGGGCAGGGCGGACAGGGCTACACCCAGCAACAGGGAAGACCCCAAACCGTAGAGCTGGGCCTCCCGTGACATGCCCTCTGGGGGCTCTGCCATCTCTTCTGTCAACACTGACAGGCTGCTACTCTGTGCCACAGACTGCCCCAGATTTCTGGGATCTGGAGACATGGTCCCTGACCCTGAGCTGCTCTGAAATAAAAGTAAGTCACTGGGAGAGTTTCGGTAAGAGATGGTAACTTCTGGAGCTGGCACACAACAGTGTGAGTGCACTTCACACCGCCGCACTGTGCCCGTAAAAATGGTTCCATAGTAGATCCTGTGTCGTGCATATTTACCCCAATAAGCGATCAATCGATCAGTCACTAGTATGACCGCCAGTACAAAGACAATGGAAACAGTTGCTGCACAAAGGAGGATCACGGCTGGGTGACGGCAGGCGGGATGCCCCAGAAAAGGGTCTACTTCTCCAGCTCACCTCCTCTCAGATCAGACCTCTAGATCACACCATCAGGGCCCAGGAAACAACATTCCACATCCCCAGTGTGGCCGAGATTCCCAAAGCCAACACTTTCTGTCTCCCGGGTTCTGGATCTTTAAAGATGTGCATAGGGTGGGGACCCCCTTCTGGGGAAACACCTGCTTCCAACGAGAGATGACACAGGACATGACCAGACAGCAGAGCTGGGAAAAGCAACAGTCCCGGCCGGAGAACTCCTATTCTGGAAAACAGCTCAACGACACAAACCATAAATCTATTTTGAAAATCCCAACAGAGAGGGCATATTTTGTAATCGTTAATCTGCAGTGCATACTGGTTTACACATACACACGGGATTTTTTTCTTTTAAAGCCTACCCTTCTTGACCCAGTTATTCTCCTTCAATAAACCCATCCTAAAGGAAATAACCAGAAGTCAAACACCTATGTACAAAGTGGTTCATTGTAACATCATATATAACAGCAACAATAAGCACCAATAAAGATACCAAACAATGAAAGAGTGACCTGAAAAATTCTGCTCTATAAAGGAATACTATGCATTCCTCAAAAAACATTTTAATTTTTTTTTAATTTATTTATTTGTCAGAGAGAGAGGGAGAGAGAGCGAGCGAGCACAGGCAGACAGAGTGGCAGGCAGAGGCAGAGGGAGAAGCAGGCTCCCTGCCGAGCAAGGAGCCCGATGTGGGACTCAATCCCAGGACGCTGGGATCATGACCTGAGACGAAGGCAGCCGCTTAACCAACTGAGCCACCCAAGCATCCCTTCTCAAAAAAACATTTTAGAGAATATGTGATAGCACAGGAAACGATTGTCCGAAAGTGAAATTTACAAGATGCGAGATTACACAGATCTCATAGATCTCATTTTATGGAAAAGTCAAGTCTTTCATATATACATGTATGCACATTTCCTAGAAGACTATAAAAACATATGTCAGACATTTTACAAAATAGTGAGGTGGTAGATATAAAGATCCTTATTATCTTCCAAATGTATCTTCCATACTTCACAAAGTATATGTAAATGAGTATTATTTGCCATCAGAGACAAATAAACCTTTCTTGCCCCACCAAGAAGGAATGGGCATGCCAGGAAAACTCAGACTCAGAAACTACTGAGTTTTAAATGATAATCAACTCCAGAGGTTTAAGTTAAGGTGTAGTTTTGAGGTTCAACCACATGAGTAAGATCTTCAAGTAAGAACAGGGGGTATGAAAAGCAGCTCTGAATTATGATTCGAGAGGAGAAAACAGGTAAGAAGCAGCAAAAAATAAAAGGAATTCCCAGCTTTATGAAGTTCAGGTTACCAACCTTACCAAGTCACTATTTATTCTAGTTCATTTGCTCATTTATACAATTATTCATTCATTCATAGAATCATTCTTCCAATCATTCATTTAACAATTCAACAAATATTTATTGAGGACCAGGTACAACACTAGATGGTGAGGATACAAATATACATCTCTACCCTCCAGAAGCTTCCGATCTGGTTAAAAACAATTATAGGGCAGAGCGGTTAGTGCTTTAATAGGGATGCACATGGAAGGATGGTGTCTAAACCATTCTGGGATTTCTGGAAGGCTTCCTGGAGGAGGCGACATCAGGCCTGCAATTTTTGAGAGAAGAGTAGAATCAGGCAAATGAGAAGAAAGAGCATCCCAAGCAGAAGGAACAGTATATGAACAGCATGTACAAAGGCACGGAGGCATAAAAGAACATGGTTCCCCTTACCGGAACAGCCACACAGCCAGGACGGTATGGTGGGAGCAGAGGAAGAAAGTGAGGCACGAAAGGGGGAAGAGGCTGTTCCATTAATACAGGCAGACCAAGGAAAATGAAGGCTCCGCGGGGAGACTGCCATCTGTAGCATCACATTGCCCTCTGATCAAATGAACTTAGTGGATACAGGAACGAGGACCAGAGCCAAGAGGCGTACGAAGAACAAAGGCAGAAATCCAAAGCCAATCTATAAATCTTGACCGACTACTTGGTGAAAGCATGTCACTCTGCTGCCCCCGTGCTCTCTCTCCTTTATCCACCCTCTACGATGCAGCCTCCTTTCCTCTGCTCATTTTCTCTCCAAGCACCCACGCACTTCGCCATGGGCATGTATTCGTAAGTGGGTCTGCATTTATGCATGTATTTCCACGCGCCTGTCTATAGGGGCATCTCTGTACATGCCGCTACTGACCTACACACTCGTACACACGATGCTTCTTTATATACTCATGTGTCTTCACGTATTTTGTATGTGTGGAAATGTCTGTTAATGCCTACTTCTGACTCTTCTCTTCTTTGCATGACTGTCTTCCTCTGGATACACAAGCATGTTTATCTCTGATTATGGGTCTACATATTTGCACCTGCATGACTCACACATGCAGGCCATGGGAGTAGACATTGGTTTCGGTTTCCCCCAGTCTTGTTTTGGGGATGCTCCCTCCACCACGGTGCATTATCTAAGTACATCTGTCACCCAAGAGGCCCACTCTGCTGCCCAAGGAATGGGCAGCAATCCTAGGCCGCAGGCTCTCTCCCCAAAATTTGAATCTTGACAGAATAATAAAAAGGCTGAAATTCATCCTGTTGGGTGTGCCCTAAAGGAACAGTCTCCAACTCCTACAGTCTGGATCCTGGTGGTGTAGGGCCCTGGGGCCCTACAGAAGTAGAAATTGACATATATATAGATATATAGATATATGAATGATTATTTATAGAACTCCCCAGCTGAGAAGTTCTATGACTCAGGAACTATTTTACAATCTATCACATACTTCCCATGATGACAACTTCGCCGGGGACTGTCACTTAAAACAGTATTTCTCTTGTCCCAGTTCACTTTATTGTTGCTCCATTATCCCACATCAACCACCTTCCTCTCCCAGGTCCAGAAAGGACCAGCTTCCGCCTAGCAGCCCCCACCCAGTGTGGACGGCAGACACTACTGGATCTCTTAGCAACGATCCAATAGGACCCAAACAATGTGGTTCAGTTCAGAAGCTCTTCCTGTCCAGGCAGGTGCACAAGCTACATTCTTAAGGAAATGCAGATTTGTTTTCATACTATTGCTAGAAGTTCTGATGCATAATTTTTAGACCCAACAACCCTAATAGTGTTACAAAAACCTGGTGTATATTAATTCGTTCCCTCTCAGCAACTGACCAACCACCAAAACCAAAAGACGACCACAAATCATGACCACGAACAACTAGAAAAAGTGCCACTCACGCATTCACTCACTCATTCGTCTGCCTGTACGGGACACTGAGGTGGGCATCATGGAATAAAAAGATCATATGAACGGGGTTCCCACTATGGGAAAAAGGGAGTGGGGGAGGTTCATGGTGCAGAGGCCCAAACGGCACAGGGCAAAAGGTCTTTCTATTTAATTCCCATAAAAAGCCCTGCAGTTCAAACCCAGATTTTATAAATGGAGAAAATATAATCATTGTTATGATGATTTTTAACCCGGATATTGGTTATCAGTTATTTCAACATGAAGTAAGTCTTGAAAGTTTTGTTGTAAAATAAGATTTAAATTTACATTAAGGGGCACCTGGGTGGCTCAGTTGGTTAAGCGCCTGTCTGCCTTCAGTTCAGGTCATGATCCCAGGGTCCTGGGATGGAGCCTGGCATCATCGAGCTCCCATCGAGCTCAGTGGGGAGTCTGCTTCTCCCTCTGCCCCTCCCCCATCTTGTGAGCGAGCGTGAGTGTGCTCTCTCTCTCTCTCACAAAAATAAATAAAATCTTTTTTTTTTAAGATTTTATTTATTTATTTGAGAGAGAGACAGTGAGAGACAGCATGAGCGAGGAGAAGGTCAGAGGGAGAAGCAGACTCCCTGTGGAGCTGGGAGCCCAATGCAGGACTCGATCCTGGAACTCCGGGATCATGACCTGAGCTGAAGGCAGTCATCCAACCAACTGAGCCACCCAGGCGTCCCAATAAAATCTTTAAAAAAAAAAAAAAAATTTATGTTAAGTTTGAGACATTGATTTTTCTTGATTAGAGGATCCATTAACAAATGTCTTTATACAGTTATGTAAATTTTACTGTCAAAGAGTCAGAAGTTGGTTAAATTCCAAAGAACTGACTTGCTGAGTCTTTAAAAAAATAAATAAATTTATGTTAAGTTTGAGACATTGATTTTTCTTGATTAGAGGATCCATTAACAAATGTCTTTACACAGTTATGTAAATTTTACTGTCAAAGAGTCAGAAGTTGGTTAAATTCCAAAGAACTGACTTGCTGGGTCAAGGGAAATGAGCCAACCCCTCTTGTAAGGATCACAGAGCGACTGCAGGGAACCGTGCCTCTGAATTAGACATGACCCTTCTTTAAACACCAGTGTTAAGCACTAACCATTTTCAACTCCCAATGTCATGACCTCATGGTTTCAGGTCCGTTCTCTGGAGTACAGGGCAGAGATGGAGAAGACTGCCAGTCCCCTGATGTGGATAAGATCTGGTCCAGTTAGAGGCTTTAGCTCACACCATAGAACTTAATCCAAGATAGACGAATCAAAGCAGGAATTAGAATGATAGCCCTACTCCAACTGGCCAAAGGCTTATTGGGCCACTGGGGTTCAGGAGAAACAGAATTTGTCCCCTGGAGCCCTGTGGCTTAGGAGATAGTACGATATGTCAAAAAATAACAGACTAAAATGTTTCTAACACCAGCAAGTGGATCCCAGACACCCAGAACCTCCCAGACACCCCAGGCTGGAACCAAAACTACAGAGGTGGGCACCTCATAGGAGTTTATCTGGAACCTTCTGGGGTAAAGCTGTTCCTTGCATATTAAGTGTGCTTTTCTCAAGAAATGCTTTCTAGGAGCACCTGGGTGGCTCAGTGGGTTAAAGCCTCTGCCTTCGGCTCAGGTCATGATCCCAGGGTCCTAGGATTGAGCCCCACATTGGGCTCTCTGCCCAGCGGGGAGCCTGCTTCCCCCTCTCTCTCTGCCTGCCTCTGCCTACTTGTGATCTGTCTGTCAAATAAATAAAATCTTTAAAAAAAAAAAAAAAAGAAATGCTTTCTAAAGCCTCTAGGACTGGAAAGACATGTGGAGGTACCTTCTGAATTTTCCAAAAAGATCAAATTATTATGAAGATAGACTCCTATGATTCAAAGTCTCCTAGAATATAAGTGGTAAGCACTGGGAGACTGCAGCAACACCATAGATCCCACACGGTATGGGCAAATAAAAGGGGTGGATGGGACCCAAAGTGCAGGCTCTTCCTCAATCCCCAGCATGACCTCTTCCTATGCAGTCCTATGGAAAGACGGGCCCCTTGCAAGCCATCGGTGTGGCCTGCAGAGTAGGAGCCTCACTCTGAGCTGGGTGACAGTCAATGCCCACATGCTTCAGCCCACCAAAAAGAGTGGCGTCTCTTCTGGGAGCCTATTCTAAGTTGTCTCAGGGGCAGTCTCAAGGCTTGACATTTGACACTTGGTACCTGGAATAGGCACCCAATGCAAGGTCAAGGAACATTTGTGGGATCAACACGGGGAGTCACTCAGCACTCTTCTTTTCAAATCTATGATGGAAATGCTGCTTTCTGAGAGCCACTGGGAAAATCTTGTGAGGTGAGACAGTCACAGCACCTGGAGAAAATATAGATCTAAGCGACTTTTATCATGGGTTCAAAGAGCCGCTCTGGGATCAGCCCCACCATGTACCTTCTCCACCTGACAAATCCAGCCGCAGAAACCCCCACTGGGCCAAGGGAGGGTGCTGCTGCTGCACACCTGAGAGGGCCCTCGACCACTCAACAGTCCCTTTATAGCTCCCTGCTCTGCCCCTTCCGCTATGATGCACAGATATTACAATCAGAAACAACTTTTTTCATGGAGCCTAAACTGCTTCAGCCCCATCGCACTTAAGTGATGACCACAGCACTATCAAAAAAAAAAAAGAGCCAATAGAACATTGGCTTCCCCAACAGCATGACCCTCCCACCCTTACATACACCCACCACTCCTTCCTTCCCTCCTATCTCAGTGGAAGAGACGCCATCCTTCCTGTCCAAGAAGCCTGAATTCCTCCGCTCCCAGTTACTAGATGGGCAACCTAAGGCAAGTCACTTCACCTCCCTGTATATCAACTTCTTCATCTGAGAAAAGGAGTTAACCATTGTACCTGACAGGGTTGTTGTCAGGATTAAATAAATTAATACAGTGAACACGTGCTGAGTGCCTAGAGAATGCCCGGCATATGGGAAGTGCACAGTTAGTGTGAATTAGCTGTTATAATTCCTGTTGTTATCACTTATTCCCGTCCACTCTGAGAACTTGCTCCAGCAATTGTCTCCTTTACAGCTCCTCTCCATTCGGGACAATTTTGTGCTTGTGGCAGACAATCTCCAGAGATAACCACCATCAATTCATATGCTATTCCATCCATCAATGGGGAGCTCCTGTTCCCTCCCAATCCTTGAGTCTAGGCTGGCTTTGTGACTTGCTCTAACCAACAATATTCACAAGAGGCAACATTCTCGTGGCTTCTTTGGGTAAATTTCAAGTCCAAGATCCTAAGAGAACTGGCAGCTTCTACTTCACCCCTCTTGGAAGCCTGTAGCCCAATATGAAATCCTATTATCCTGAGACCCAATATGCTTTGAGAAAGCCTCAGACAGTCATATGGGGGGGGGGGGGCATATGGAGGACCACCAAGGAGCCAGACACATCAGTGAAACCCTCTTAAACCTTCCAGCCCAATCCCAGCACCAACCACAAGCAGCCAAGTGAGTTACCTCAGTAGTGACTATATGGAGAAAAATCGCCCATCTGAGCCTTGTCCAAATTCCTGACCCAGAGAATCATGAGAAATAATATATCATTATTGTTTCATATCATTCAGTTTTGGGGTGATTTGTTATGCAGTCATAGATAACTGAACAATGCTCCCCTTCAGCGCTAAAAGAATGCTCCAATCTTACATCCCATCTTAAAACAAAATATCCCACACCGTTCCTTGATCCTACATCTATGACCAGTTCTTAGCTTCTCTGTATCATCACAGTTGTCCTCTAACACAGCACTGACCACACTGTTGTATAGTTACTTATGTACAGGACTCTCTCTCCTTCCTGAGTTCCTTGAGGGCCATGACCGACTGCCATATTCATCTTCATATCCCGGCTTCTAGCACACGGTAGTGAGCGCTCAAAAAGTACTGGCTGAAGGGGCACCTGGATGGCAAAGCTGGTTAAGCATCCAAATCTTCGTTTTGGCTCAGGCTGTGATCTCAGGGTTGTGAGCTCTGCATCAGGCTCCACACTCAGCATGGAGTCTGCTTAGGATTCTCTGTCCCTCTGCCCCTCTCCCCCCCCCCCAAAAAAAATAAATGACTCTTTTTTAAAAAATAAAATGTTAGCTGAAAAATGCACACTTGCATGAATGAATGGGGCCTCCGTATAACTGGTCTACCTCCAGGCATTCATTCTGGCGCTGGAAACCCCAAGACCAGGATGGAAAAAGCAAAATTTCCAGAACCACACAAAATCCAAAAGGTAAAGGAAAGAGACAAAGGGAAATATCAGCATGGTGGAGTCTTGAAGCCAAAAGGTGAAACCCACTGAGATTTGGGGCTGTTTCTCCAACAAAACTAGTCTATCCTGATTGAGAGAATACATATTCTACATGTGGCTTTCCTCTCAGGGGGGCTTGAACCTTGAATTGCAAGAGGGAGAAGAGAAACTTGAAGGTTGTCAATGAGTAAAGCCAATATAAACTGGGAGGGGAAAAAACAGAACAGTTTCAGGCCTAAGATTTCTGGAAATTATTCAGAAGGTTAAACTTTAACACGAGATCCAGGCAAGAACTCAAGGCATTAATACACTGTGTTTTACGAAGAACAAAAAAGGCTCAAGGGGCACATAAAACAATGGAACCAGGACAGCGAGTTACACTGGTTGAGTCTCCAACAAGGTATTTATTTTACGGCATCGACTTCCTCCCACCAAAATTTCAAAGTTAATGAGAAATTGATTTTAAACCAGTGGTATATGCCAATTTATTAACAAAGAGGATGTATTACAACCACACGCTTTGCAGTCAGAAACAAACCACAGAAAGATAGTGTAGCCGAAACAAAGAAGAAATATTATCAAACTCACAAGGATATGGCCCAGCACCTAAGAGAGGAAATGCAGTACAAAAATGTTACTTGGTATTACAAAAAATGTTATTCTCCGTGCGGGAGGATAGGGAATATAGGCTCAAAAGATTAATTTTAACTTTCTGAATTTTTTTTTGTTTTTACTTTTAAAACTTTTAATTTTTAATCTGCTGGGATCAAACAAAATGACACCTCAATGACACACAATACTGTAGTTTTCACAAGCCCGCTTCCTTCATTTCTCTTAACCAGGATGGTGATCACCTTCTACATGACAGGGACCACGGACACAAGCCCTGAGTGAAAGCCATTATGCACACGGGACACCGTCATTATCACACGTGCTTCTCTCAGAGCAGACCCAGGAAACCCAGTCACAGGCAAGTTGGACTTAAAATAGAACCGCGGCTCCAAAAAGCACCAATGAACTGCCTCGGGGCGAATATCCACCAATCAGGACAAGGCCCTTCCAACCAATCAGGAGGAGGGAACTGTCTCTATACAAGCAGGGTCTCCCGGTCTGTGCCCTGTCTCTCTTGCACTTCAGATGCGGCCCTAAACCCTTGTCTGTGCCTTTGACTTCGGGGTGCAGCCTCCTATCATTGTGTGGGGCCCTGGACGAGCCTTCACAGCCAGCCAGGGCTTCTGACACACGCAGGGGCCACAGAGGGCCCCCGACTGCAGAGCTCTACCCAAAGAGTTCACACTATCCAGCAAGCAAAACCTGTGAGTGGGCATCTAAATGGTAGAGATTATAGACTCATTCTCTAGCATGGACCAAGAGCCCCAGAGACACTGGCCGAGGCGCACCCCTCCCCCCAACCTTGAGGTTCGTAGAAAGACTCTTACTCGTTGTGTGACCTTGAGCAAGTTAGTATCCCTCTCTGATCTTGGTCTTTCTAATCTGCAAAATGGGGATAATAATAGCGCCTACCTCCTGCGGTTACTGTATAGATTTAAAACGATACATTATGCCTCCCACAACGTTTGGCACCTGGCTAGCTAGCGTTCTGTAATTACTGGGTATTATGACCCCCAGGCCAGCCCCGAGATTTCTGCAGGAGGGAACCAAAGAAGGAGAGCAAAGGGGGCCTCTATGACAGGCCCAAATGCCAATTAAGAGCCAAAGAAATGCAACTTTAAAGCAGCTATTTGTTACCTAGGAGTTTGGCAAATGAAGATTGGTAACAGCCAGTAAGATGGAGGGAAGAAGCAAAACGGTGCTCTGATTCATTGCTAGAGAGAATGCAGAGTGCTTCACCCTTTCTAGAGAGCAATTTGGCAATATGTATCAAAATCTAATGTATGAATACTGCCTAGTCCAGCAATTCTATTTCTGGGAATTTATCCTAAGGGAATAATTAGAAAAGTATGGAAAGACAGAAATACAAAGATGTTCATAGCAGTGTTCTTTGTCACAGCAAAAGCTGAAAGCAATATAATTACCCATGAACAGAGAGCCGGTTAAGTAAAGTATAGAACATCCAGAGCATCATACCAAATCATAATGTGGATCTATATTTCCTGACAACGTAAAGATTCAACGATAACGTGTGAAGTGCAAGAAAGCAAGTCAGCAAACAACATGGCGAGTATGACACCATCACTTTGCGGGTATGTGTATGTGCTTGTATGTGTGAACAAGAAGTCTGAAAAGAGAAACACCAAAATGTCATAATGGTTATCTCTGAGTGGTAGGATGTGGGGTGATTTTCACTTTCTAACTTACATCTTTTTTACCATCTGAATTCATTTAATGTGCAATAAATTATACATTTTAAGCTTCATCATATCCTTCCTCTGCTCAAAACCCTCCAACTGCTTCCCACCTCACCTGGAGTGATGCCAAAGTCCTTAAGAGGGCCTCTGATGCTCCACCCCAGCACCCACTTGTCCTACGCCCAGCACCCACCCAAGCACCTGCTGACCCTCACCCCCACCCACTCCGCTTTGGGCAAACTGGCCTCCTCCCCCTCCCCCAACACCAAGCAAACTCCCACTTTTATGCTGGCTCTTTCACCTGCTGGGAACACTGTTTCCCCAGATACCTGCCTGGCTCACCCCCTCACCTCCTTCAAATCTTAGATTAAATGTCACTGTTAAGGGTGCGCCATGCCCTCCCCCCACCACCACCAAATTCGTATGTTCAAGTCTTAACCCCCGGTACCTCAGAATGTGACCTTATGTGGAAACAGGATCACTGTAAATGTCATTAGTTAAGACGAGGTCATACTGGGGTAGGATGGCCCCAATCCAACATGACTGTGCTTATAAAAGGGGAAACTGGGACACAGACATGCACGGAGGGAGAAGGCCACACGAAGATCAGAGTTGAGCTGCACAAGCCTAAGGAACTACCAGAAGCTAGGAGACACACCGAGAACAGACCCTTCCTTAACGCCTTCCGAAGGAGCCCTGCCCTGCTGACCTTGATCTGGGACTTCTGGCCTACAGAACCACGTGACGGGAACTTTTGCGTAAGCCACTCAGTTTGTGGCATTTTGTTCCGGCAGCCCTCGCATACTACTCGCCTTCTCCATGAGGCCTCGCTAACCACGCAGATTAAAACTTATAATTCCTCACGCCCAAGCCTTTTCTCTGCCCTGTTCCTTCCTGGCGCTCACGGCCTAGGAACCCAGCATCCGGTTACGCCGGTTCACCCATGGATCCCGCGGGCCCACCACAGTGCCGGCACACAGCAGTCACTGGAGAAAGATGGGACGAGTACGTGAGCAAACAGAAGAACACAGCTGGCGCTCACGAAGCTTACTGTCTAGTGGACGCCGACAGGGAATAAAGAGACACACAGGAGACGCTGCTGAGCGCCACGGAGGAAACTAATGCAGAGTCTGGAACAAGGAATTATGAAGGAGGTCACTATATTTTTAAAACTTAGTTAGAGAAAGCTTCTCTGGGGACGCCTGGGTGGCTCAGTTGGTTGGACGACTGCCTTCGGCTCAGGTCATGATCCCGGAGACCCGGGATCGAGTCCCGCATCAGGCTCCCAGCTCCACGGGGAGTTTGCTTCTCCCTCTGACCTTCTCCTCACTCGTGCTCTCTCACTGCCTCTCTCTCAAATAAATAAAATCTTTAAAAAAAAAAAAAAAAAGAAAGAAAGCTTCTCTGACCACATGAGATCTGAGCAGACCTGAAGAAAGCGGGTAGTAAACCATGTAGATAATATCAGAGATTAAGAATGTTCTAGGCAGAGGGAATGGTACACCCACCTCAGTGCAATGAACACGTATTATTTTCATAACCAGGAAAAAAAACCAATGAAACTATTGTAATTGCGAAAACGCATAAAAATATTGAAAAGCACCATTCCAAGGGCTAGGAAAAAGAATCTGATTTTATAAATTCCCAAGACTCCATTCCCCTCCCCAGCCTAGTCCCCTAGCCCATCCTCCATCAAACAACTGTCCAGGAGAAAACCATTCAATAACATGAAGATGATGAGGTGAGGTGAAAGGCGAGGTGAGACGGGTGAGATGTGAGGTGAGAGGTGATGGGTGAGGTGGGATAGGAGGGGAAGGGGTGAGGTGAGGAGTGAAATGAGAGTTAAGGGGGAGGTGAGAGGTGAAGGGTGAGAGGTGAAGGGTGAAGGATGAGATGAGAAGGGAGGTACAACAAGAGGTGAGGGGTGAGGTGACGAGTATGAGATGAGAAGTAAAGGGTGAGGTGAGGGGGTGAGGTGAGGGGGTGAGGTGAGACGAGGGATGATAGGTGAGGTGAGAGGTGGGTGCACTGAGTGGGGGGCGGTCGGGGTGAGGTGAAGCAGTCCTGAGGCAGAGAGGCCTGGACATCCTAGCTGAAGCCACAGGCCAGGTGCAGGGGCTGTGACTCCTCTCCTGGCCACCAGGCTCTGACCTGCCCCTTCCCTGTCCCCATGCAGATCTGGCCTCTGATGGTCTGCAGAAGCCCTTGCACCCAGCCTATCACCTGAGCCCACTGAACACCTGTCATGCGCTCCTGCCCTGTCCCCAGACGGCGGCTCCCAGCTCTCACAAGCGTCCACTTCTGCTACCCAACCAGCTAGTCCCCGCCCAGCTTCACTTTGTTTTGTTTAATAGTTGTGGTTAAACACACACACACACACACACACACACACACACCATAAAATTCACCACAGCGACCTCCCACTCCTACGCGCACAGTTCAGTAACGTTAAGTATATTCACACTGGTTGCGCAACCAACCCGTCTCCAGAACACGTTTCGTCTTGCGGGACTGAAACTCCGTCCCCATCACACACTAAGCCCCCATTCCGTCCTCCACTCAGCCCCTGGAGAGCACCATTCTGCTCCGTCCCCCGGATGCTGACAACTCTGGATACCTCACCTGAGAGGACGCATACGGGTTTTGTCTTTTGGTGACTGGCTTATTTCACTTGGCTGGGGATGTCAAGGTCCAGCCACGCTGTAGCGTGTGTCCGAATTTCCTTCTTTTTTAAGAAGGAATAATTCCATTGTGCGTATAAGCTGCATTTTGTGAACCCGTTCGTCTCCTGACAGACACCTGGGGCCCCTCCGCCTCCACCTCGGCTTCGACGCCTGTTTGCCTCAACGAGCTCCACGAGCTTCTGCGGTCCTCCACAGCCAGCCGCCCTGACTCCTGCTATCGGGGCGGAGAAATTCAGGGCTGGAAAAAAGGCTCCAAACACACTCGGGCCCCGTGGGGGTGGGAGGGGGTGTTCTGTGGGGAGAGGCGGAGTGGGACCAGCGCTCTGACCCGCACGTCCACGCAGACACCAGCTCAGCTCTGAACCAACTACTCCGCTCCTGCTCCTTCCCCCAGTCTGCCCAATCACCTTAAAATCTGGGCTGGATTTTTACAAGGTAAAGCCTCCTCAGTAACTGGGTAACCACCAAAACTCTCTGAAATGCACCCAACCTCAAGGAGACCCAGCCTGGGCCAGAGCATCTCAAACCTTAGCGCGCGCACAAATCCCGGGTGAGGGGCGGTCAGAGGTGGACTCTGGGTGGACGTGGGGAGGGACCAGACACGGTGCCTTTTTCTAACAAGCTCCCAGGGGCTGCTGCTGCTGCTCGTCTGTGGACCTGGAGTGGCAGAGGCCTAGCGACTCGGCCACCAGTTCACGCCTGTCTCCTGGGCTTTGCCCAAGTTCGCCTCAAAGCTGGCTTCAGAAGATGGTTTGTTTTGTATGTTTGAGGCTTCCCCCTCTGAAAGCTCCCCAGCGGCGTCTACCCAGTGTTTTAAAGCCCTTTAGGCTGCCTGGCTCCGAAGTTAATCCTAGCGCCCAAAACCACAGTGATGAAGGGTCGCTTCCGCGGGCCCAAACGAGAGACAGGAGAACAAAGACAGAAGCAAGGAGTTTTCTAAATGACTCCACACGGCTGGGCACTCCCCGCCCATCATCAGGAGCGGGAGCCTCCCAAGTCGGACCTCGCACCAAGAATTGCCAGGAGGTAACCCAGGAGCACTGTCGCCCGCTCACTGCCCCCCAAGGCTCTGGGCCACCCAGGGCTGCTGGGGGGCGAGCAGAGAGCAGGCACCTGACAGCTGAGGCATTCACCTCTTCTCAGTTGTCTCGGGAAACCAGCTGCATTTTCTCCAACCTCCAATTCCTCCCCTGCTTGCCGTCCTCCCACAAGGTCATCGTGTCTACCTCTCTCTACAAAGCTACCCTCTCCTCAGTGCTTCTGTCCGCAGGTTAGCCCCCCATTTCTCCCTCCTGCCCCCTTTCCACCACCTCCTTGAGCCCCACCCGGTGTTGCCATGCTCCTCTCTCTTTCCTCAACTGCACAAGTGGTCCCTGCCTATCCACACCCCCTTTTGCCATCCCCTAACGCTCTGCCCTATTTCACTCCTAGAACAAACACAGCACCACCACCGCCACCCCATCCCGGCCCAAAGTGACAGATGGCCCGCAATCAGCTGCTGGTCTGTCACCAGGAAGCACACCCTGAGGCTGAAAAACCTGTGTGGGCTGACCCTCCCTCTGAGGTGGGTACATCTCAGCCTTCCAAAGTTGAGGGCCTGAGGGGGACAGGGAGGCCCCGGGCACTAGGAGAGCTGGGGATTAGCAGCCATCTACCAAGTGGTATGGCCGTATTTCAGAATTTTCACACCCAGCCAAATGGCCATAATGAATGAATGGGTTATAAATCAGGGCAGGTCTAGACTGTTTTGTCCTGAAGTTGCTTGGTCAAAGGCAGTAGGGCTCTTGCATGCTATTCACACAGACTCGGTCCCTAAGGCAGGTGCATCTCAAGGTCCCTGAAGATCTGGAAGGGCTCCAGAGTAGCTCGGGCTGACTCAGGCCCCGGGGATCCAACACCGCTTGCTCCCAGATGGTTGGAACAGGAGGCACCACCTCTTAGCCCAGTGCTTCCCAAACTTCAAGTGCGTGTTCAAAATCACCTGAGGAGCTTGTGAAATTTCAGATTCGGACTCAGGAGGTTCGGGGTAGGACCTGAGATTCTGCATTTCTAGCAAGCTGTGGGCTACACTTTCAGAGTAAGTAACAAGTTTAGATTTTCACTAACGAGGAGAAGCAATGCCTGAAGCCAAAAGCCATAGCACTAGCGCACCTGAAGCATCATCAGTGAAGATGGATAAAAGGAAGAGACAAAAAGAAAATACGAGAGAGCAAAGTATGTATCCCGTGGGTGGGGATGTAGGAGGAAAGAGCAGAGGAGAATGTTTTTAAAAACAAAAAGAACTGAGGGGCGCCTGGATGGCTCAGGGGGTTAAAGCCTCTGCCTTCGGCTCAGGTCATGATCCCAGGGTCCTGGGATGGAGCCCCGCATCGGGGGAGCCTGCTTCCCTCTCTCTCTGCCTGCCTCTCTGCCTATCTCTGTCTGTGAAATAAATAAATAAAATGTTTTTTTTTTTTAAAAAAAAGACCTGAATGAACTGCCTTCGGCAAGTCACTGGGCTGGAATATCCACAGGACAGGCAGACATTGACACAAACATTCAACAGAAACAGGACTGTTGCTGTCTGTAACAAGTGCATTCCAAGGTATCCAACATGTGGACTTGAAATATAAAGAGGTAAAGGGAATGCAGAGATAATCTCAGCGACCCCTTCTGACACCGACAAAGAAACCCAGAGCAAGGTAGCTCGTCCACAGTCACAAAGCAAGTTACCAGCGGAAAAGAGCTTGCTCGGGTCTGCGAGCTCACAGTTCGGTGAGCCCCCCAACAAATCATGATGCTTAAGCCCAAGAAAGCAACCATGTCACTGTGAGCTACGAAACGTGAACGTGAAAACACAATAGATCGGTTACAGCAACATCTTCCCATCTGAATCAACCTAGTGTAATTTTAATTACAGTAACTAGCTGCCTCTAGTACCCAGGGCACACTGATAGAAAACCTGTGGCTCCCAGGTCCCTGGTGAGTTTTAACAACTCCCTGGCTGGGTTCTGTTTTCAGGATTAAGGGAGGCATTTTCTGACAAAGAGGGCAGCTGCTGTTCCCCAGTGGCCAGGACTGAGAATTTAAAGTGAAATCCTCTATGCCCTTTGACTCCCAACCCAAAGAAAACCAAGCCAACAAGATAGAACAAAAAAACAATTGCAATGTCACAATTTCGAATCAATTGTTCTAATCATGAAAAAACAATTGCGAGATATTAAGCAGTGTGTCCCCAAAATTTTCAATTACTGGGTGTACAGTCTCTGGATCAGTGGTTCCAAAGTTTAAAGGGCCTAACAATCAACTGTGACCTTGTTAAAAATGAAGATTCCCAGGCACCACCACTGAAGAGTCTAATACAGATCAAGGGTGAGCCCCAGAAATCTAACTTCTTAACAAGCACCCCCACATCTCTTAGTGATATTGAAGCAGGAGGGCTGGGGAATCACACTTTTGAAACATTTAAACTCTTTGTTTATAAGATACTAAACCAAAAAGTACAACAAACATTCACCTCAAAATGGCTAATAATAAGTACATTAAGATAAAAATTTAACATGTCGTGAGAATAAATGCAATGAAAAAAGTTACAAAAAGAAAAGCAGAACAGCAGATTTTGCTAATCAAAATAATCAAAACTTCTGAATTTCTAAATTGTATAAAATTGAAAAGAAAATCCATTGGAAGGGGGAAAAGGCAACCAACAGGAGAGAAATGGTTGCTATCCTTAACATAAAAAGATTTAAATATATACCAACAACATACATGTGAGCAAAAACACAGAATTCACAGAATGCAAATACAAAATAAACCCAAAATAGCCAACCCAAAATAAAAAAAACTTGAGCGGTGGGTTACAAATGTATTCTATGAGAGTTGTTGGGTTTTTTTAAGATTTTATTTATTTATTTGACAGAGATCACAAGTAGGCAGAGAGGCAGGCAGAAGGGGGGGGCGGGGAAGCAGGCTCCCCACTGAGCAGAGAGACCCACGTGGGGCTGGATTCCAGGACCCTGAGATCAGGGCTGGAGCCAAAGGCAGAGGCTTAACCCACTGAGCCACCCAGGTGCCCCTCTATAAGAATTTTTAAAATAATACCCAATGCTGATGATGATGAAGTGAAACAGGCACTGTGTTAAGTTACTAAGGTTTAGTTCAGCACCACGGCTGTACAGAACAAGTCCATTCATTCAACAACCACTTACAGAGCACCTAGTAGGCACCCAACATACTGAACATGCAAAGATTCAGCCTGGTGGGTCTTGATTTAAATAGCATTCTAATTCCCCTTTTAGAAACAAATGCTAAAGGCGTGCGTGCACACACACACACACACACAGAAATACAAAACCTTATCTACATAGCTATTCATCATAGCATTATTTATAACATCCAAAAAAGCTGGAAATAATAAAAGAATAATTAAGGAAATTATTAAGATGGAACACTGTTTCCAAACAATATTTAATGAATAGGAAAATGCATAAGTTAAATATTGAGTGAAAAAAGTAATAAATGCAATTGTGCCTATAATTCAATTTTCACCTTTTGAATGTTAACAAAGAAAAAACTATTTACAGTGCTATCTGTGGGTTGCGGGGTTATGGGTACCTGTTTTCTGTATCTTCTAGTAATTTCCAAAATCTCTGCAAAGTTATCAATTTCATAATAACCATAATTTTTAAGAAAGACTTGTCCATGAATAAGATGAATAAATGGTGGGGTGCCTGGGTGGCTCAGTGGGTTAAAGCCTCTGCCTTCGGCTCAGGTCGTGATCCCAGAGCTCAGTGGGTTAAAGCCTCTGCCTTCGGCTCAGGTCGTGATCCCAGAGTCATGGGATCGAGCCCCGAGTCCAGCTCTCTGCTCAGCAGGGAGCCTGCTTCCTCCAATCTCTCTCTCTCTCTCTCTCTCTGCCTGCCTCTCTGCCTACTTGTAATCTCTGTCTGTCAAATAAATAAATAAAATCTTTTTTAAAAAAGATGAATAAATGGAGTGCAATTCTTTCTTTTTATATTGTAGATATAGGATCGCCTAAAAAATACAATCAAATGCAAGTCCCAAGTACTTCACGTCGATTCCACAACAGTGAATCTTCAAGACCAAATTTATAAATGTCTAAACAAACAAAAAAGGGCACAGTCAAGATTCTCAATAAGACAGAAAGAGATAAGAAATCAATAAAACACAGAAATTTAAATAAAGACTGAAACAAGGGGAACCACTGAAAGGTGGACTCCATTTAACAGAAGTTAACAAGGAATGAGAAGCCTGCCGAAGGAGATCATTTTCTGTCAGCCTTGAAAGAGACTGCTGCCTAACCCAGGAAAACCCACACAGGATTAAGACATGCCATTTTCTGAATGAGGCTCTTTAGAAACAGAACCACTACGGCAGGGTTCCGCAAAGCCTCCCCCATCCCCACTCCAATGGTGAAAAGGAAACACTCAGGACTGGGAGCCAGAGGGTCCTAGTGACACAGAGAGGAGACACCGGCCAGCTGAAATGCAACCTCTTCCTAGGACCAACCAGCACGCACCAGCCCACATCTTCTACATCAGGAAGCGACCCTCCACCACTGTGGCTTGTCACAGCCTTCAAGGAGTGGGTCAGGGGCTAGCTTTAAGATGTTTTTTCTCGAAGGAACAGTCCATGCATGGATCTGTACCTGCTTTGAGTTTCCAACTGGATCTCTGGGGACAGACCCAGTGTCCTCTACTTCTTCAGCTGCTATTCTGTTACCTGGTCTAGAAGTAACTGTACAAACCAGTGAAGCCCAAAGCACAAATTAGTGAAAGGAAGACATCTCCACCTCCGTGATGTCAGCTCTAGCGCAGAAATACACTGAACTTCATGTGTCCAGGGTGAATATTTGTATTGGGGGCTGATGGGAAACAGGAACGACTAAGACAAGAAACTTACAAAGGGACAGTGTAAACATCTCCTCTATATACTTTAAGTTTATCAAAAGAATTACTTATTCTCTGCACAGTATCTGTGGTATATGCACATGGGGAAGCTGTGCAGAGGTTAAATGCATAGAGTCTGGAATCAAACTAACCTAAACTCCTGAAGTCTTAGTTTCCGCATCTGTAAAATGGGGCTAATCCCGCCCAACACACAATGGGACTGGATTGTGTCTATAAAATGCAGCATCCGGCACCGAGGAAGCACTCAGTAAACGGAAATGATTAATGTCGGGTCCCTTCACAGATGAGTCCATTAGTATCAGATGGGCTTACTTTGCAGATGAAAGCCAAGGGCACTCCTCATGATTATCTCTTCTCACAGAAAGCCCTGATTCTCCTCTCCTCTGGACATGCAGGACTGGGGCCTGAGCCGCTAGATTAGGAAAGTTGTTTGCACTCTGTATACTGCCTGCAACAGACCTGTTTTGTCGCCCCAGCTCTGGTGGGGCTCCCTGAGCCAGGATTCCACCCAGCCACGGGAAATCTTTGCGGTAGCCTCAGGTGCCTATAAGCCTACAGGTCACAGGGCAGCAGGGGGTAATGGAAAAGCAATGAGTGCACCAACTAACCAGTGACCTTGACCAAGCCAATTCTCTATCACTCTCCTCTGTAGTAAGAGGAGTGGTTTCACTCTATGCTCCCCCAAAGTCCCTTCTTGTATTTCTATTGTACCATCCCCTGGGGGGCACTGGTTATAATTCCGACAGTGATGTCCCAGGGACACCTTCAAATGTGCTCCATTTCCTTCCAAAGCCACTTGGCAGTCCTTCGGCCCTGCCACCGCGAAGGGAGCGTTTGCAGGAGCTTCCATGGCTCTGTTTGTGTTCACTGTGCAGCCGCTCTCCACCCAGATCTGCTCACTCCACCTCTCCTTCTCTGCCCCAAAGTGGTGGAGGGTGTGTCCTGGGGCAACCACTGGTTTACCTGGTGTCAGCTCAGAGAAGCTTTCCAGAGCATCCTGTGTGTGTGCTCCGTGTGGACAAGTAAACATTTCAGAGAAGCAGTATGAATTAAATCATTTCAGCAACAAAACCCGCCCACATGCTCCTTCATAAATGATGCCTCTTAATTCCAGGGTGACGAACAGTCAGTAAACTGCATCCATTATAAAACAACCCTTCCTCCTATCATGCCCCGACACTGAAGAATCACAATATTTTCCCATTCTATTGTACTGATGCCTTTGCAGAAGTAATAGCACTAGCTATTTCCCTGGAAAGATCCATGGCCAGGGCGCTTTCCAAGAGATTTTCTTTGAATGTTCTTTGTGTCCTGGTGCACTGGGGGACATCACCAGCCTGCCTGCATCTGGGGGACGCCGGGCCGCTCGGAGTAACGCAATACTGTTTTAAAGCCCACACACCCAGGCTACCCCTTCGCCCCTACAATGAAGTATTCCCGAACATCTGACACGCCACACTGGTACAGCCATGAACAAATACAATTCCAGTGCCTGCGTTTTGCAGAGAAAATAAAGGCACATTTGGAGAAGCCACAGACCCGCCTCGGGCTCCGTGGATAACAGGAGAGCTGTGCAGACCTTTAGCAAGACTGGCCAGAATCCGTTCGCTTTCTCGCTGTATTTTCGCCGTGCCTTTTATTGGCTGGGCCCGAGAAGAACGGGAAAGCATCTCAAGAAAGGAGGGCTAGGGAGCCGTGGAGAATAAAAGAGGGTGGGCGGGGAAAGCAGGATTTTTTGGAAAATAACAGCAATTTAAAAAGGCAGGGTCGCGGCCCGAGGGTCTCGGCGGTGCTTACCTGGGGCGCACGAAGCCGGCCCGGCCAGCAGCAGCAGCCAGAGGCCGGGGAGCAGCAGCCCCGGGCGGCGGCGGAGGCGGCGGGCGCGGCGGGCGGAAGGCCCGCGGCCGCTCGGCCCCGGGACCAGCGCGACCCCGGCGCGGGTCTTCCCCTCCATGGCCGCGCCTCGGCGTCGGCGCCGCGCCCCCGGCAGTCCCGGCCGGCGCCCCGGCCCGGCCTCGGGGCTCGGCGCTGTCGGGCCCGGGAGGGGCGGCCGCTGCGGCTGCGGCTGGGACTGGGCGCCGCGCACCGGCGCGGAGGGAGGCCGGCGAGGCGGGGGCGGGCCGGGGGCCGGAACCGCGGACAGGGGCCGCCAGCCGCACGCCGGCCTCGCCGCTCCGCCCCCTTCGGAGCCTCCGAGCGGCTGCTCGGCAACGCGCGGGCCCGGGCGCGGGGAGGCTAGCACCACCTCCCGGCCGGCCCGGCGCCTGCCTGCGGGGCGGCCAGGCGGCGAGCGCGGGGCTCGGGCGCGCGGGAGCTGCGCCGCGCGGGGCCGGTGCCGGGTCTCCCCCAGGACCCGCCTCCCTACAGGGGGGCGCCGGGGCGGCGCGCGGGAGGCCTGGGCCGGGCCGGCGGCCGGTGCCGCCCCGCCTCGCCTCGCACGGAACCCCGGGGCCCGCCGCCCGGGTGGCCCCGCGCGTTCTGCTCCCGGGGGCGCCGGGAGGGAGGGAGGCCCGCGAGGAGGGGTGAGAGCCGGAAAACCTGGCCAGCCCCGAGAGCGGCGGGCCTCACGCTCCTCCTCCGGCGCCTGGCTTCGCTCTGCTCCGTTCCGTGCGGGGCAGCAGGTGTGAGCGGGGCGCCTGCGTTCGGGGCTGCAGAGGGGACAAAGCGAAGCAAAGGTCGGGCTCCCTTCCCGAGAGCCCGACGTGCAGTCGAGGAGGTGGGAAAAGCGCGCACACAGCTCTACGCATCCTTTCTCCCTCCAGAGGTTCTGCCTCCTGTGTGGGTCGTTACGGAACGACTGGATGCTCTGGGCCTGGGAGGCCCGCAAACCCCGCACGTAGTAGGCCTTCAGAAGGCGCCTGCTGAACCGAACCGAACAGAGCTGGAGAGAAGCGCGCCTGTCTAGGCCCTTTTAGGGAAAGCAGCTCTCTTGGGCAGGGGAGAGAACGTCGGAGGAGAAGCGTTTGGGGAGTCAGAGTTTGGGGATGGAGGGGGAAAGTGGAAAGCCAAGAGGGGAGTTAACATTTGTCAAATAGCTGCTACGTGCCAGGCGGCGTCTAACTCCAAACACAAATGGTCTGTAAAGGTCTTGGAATGTGAAATTGGCAATTTTGGATCTTGTCATCCATTTAGAAGGCTTGCACCAGGCAGGGGACTAAAGGTGTGAGTTGGAGACACTGTCTCATCACCTGGGAAACTGTAGTGGCTCGCGGAAAATGTGACTCATCTCCATTGATAAAAGGATCCCCGTTGCTCTCCAGTCCGGCTCCCCTGCTAGACCCAGCCTGGCGGCTCCAACCCACCTGGCACCTTGCCCCCTGGGGAGATGACTGGAGAATCAGTAGTAGTCCTTCCTCTGAAGAAGACTGAGTCCCTCTCCTAGAAGTACCTACCTGTTACTTTCGAGGAAGATAATTAATAAAGGTGAAAGTTAGCTTTTGTTGATGTTCCTAATTTGTTTTGTACTTCATTACGCCTCCCATCATAAACAGTGCTATGTTCGTAACAACTGATTCCCCACCAGCTTCCAGACAGTTCTGCAAACCTTGCCTTCAGCGCACAATCTCCAGGTGAGTTCCTCTGGGAAAACACTGCCTATTCAGGCATGTCTGGCCGGGGATACCTTGGCATGAGATCTAGGACCTCTTGTTCAATGCCTTTCTTCACCCTCTGAACTCACTGTGTAACCACTGCCTTGGGGTGGTTCTTAAATGGTCTTTTCCTCGCGTATTACTTTATCTTTTATAAACGTATCCTTTGCCTCTCCAATCAAATTAATACGAAGTTCCAAGATGATGTTATCCAGCTTAGGTATCCCCATAGCCCCAGTAAGCCCTCATTATACATTTGTGGTCTTGAACCAGAGTATCTACCTGCCCAGGGAAGCGATTCAACCTTTCAGATTCGGCCCCAGCCTCCAGGAAGCTCCCACACTAGTACAGGGGTGTCAAAGAAAGAAGGCTCCCTCTCCGTTCTCAGCCAGTTTAAAGAAAATAAAATGGTTCCTGAGCCATTAAGAAGGGATTGACATCAGCGGGATATAAAAATTGCAACTTAAAGATATTAGAAATGACTCAAGGTCACCAACTCTCTGTAGAAAGACCCCTAGGGTCTCCTAGTTTCCAAGCTCTGGAGGCATAAAACTGAATGTTACCTCTGTTAGGATTTAATGCATTCTGCCTGAGTGTCTAAGAAAAAGTCTCCTGGGGCTCTAATCATCCAGCTAGCGGGTTTTGTGACTTGGAAGTCCAAGGCCGACTGGGTGGTACAAGGTAGGGGCACATACGTGTGTAAACACACACACCCATACACACTTGTGTCTGAGAAGAGATACCAAATGAGGCAAACAATAAATCCAGCAAACTCTTCTCAGCACTGTACTATAACGTGTTAGTGCTGGGGACGGGAGGAGATATAAAAGAAGATTAAAATAGTGATTTTGGATATTATCTCATGCAATTTTCATTGTATAGAGAAAGAAACCAACCAGGCAGGTGAGTTTATTTACCTAGGGCTGACCCTCAACTAGAATCCCCATCTCCTGTTCTCCAGTAAAATATAATCTCTTGGGTGGGGTGAGGGAGAATTAGCCTGGGTCCTCAAAAGGTTTGCTGTCTGATTTGGGGAGGATCAGTGCCACCCTTAGACCTAAGCACAATGGGCCCCAGTTTACAGGAGGGCCCCAGAGTGGGCCTCCTCCAACTGCACCTCTCCCCACAGGACAAGGAGTCCGAGAAGCCGAAGGAACACCCCAGCAGGAGCTCACATTCCCCCATGGTCTGGTACCCAGGCCCCCAGAATGCCCCACCAGTTGGCCCCACGCTCACTTTCAGGGCCCCTGTGGCCTCTTCTTCCCAAAGGGTGAGTGGGGCCAAGGTATGTCTGGTCCCAAGGCAGCCATGGGTAGTTGTTTGCCGGGGAGTGAGGGAACTGAGACACGCAGGTAGGATGAGATGAGCCCACGAAGCCCAAGTGAATGAAGCCAAGAACAAGGAGTGGGCAGAGAGGGCGGAACAAGCTCCATATTCATACTCATATGGCTTGGCTGCCATACTACTCAGAATTTCAAGGAGTCTGGGAATTCTGCTTTTGGTTTGTTGTTTTTCTTTTTAAATATTTTATCTATTTACTTGAGAGAGAGCACAGAGGCAGAGGGAGAAGTGGACTTCCCCCTGAGCAGGGAGCCCAACACGGCGCTAGGTCCCAGGACCCTGAGATCACGACCTGAGCCAAAGGCAGCCGCTTAACCGACTTAGCCACCCAGGAGCCCCTCTGCTTTTGAACCTCGCCTACCAGGCCATTTTGAAGGTATGTTCGTCAAGGAAGATGGAGAGTAATATTTAATAGGTTGCTTGCGTGGCATATAAGTTTCTGATATTTCAACGAAATAGGTGTAAACCTCCAGCTGTATTATTGACCTAGGCCCCTTCATGCTGAGGAGTAGAATAGAAACAGGAAGGACAGACTGACAACCTGAAAGTTGGAGATGGCCAGAAGGTAGGAGGGAATGGAACGGAGAGCCCTGGACTAGCAATGGGATAGCTGAGTTCTGAGCTCTGCTCTCTCACATAAAACCTGTCTTCTTGGGGAAAACTTACTCTCAAACCTCAGTCTTTTCTTTTCTCATGATAGGCCTGATTATGCCCACCTTGCCTAAAATACACATGTATCAAATCATCGCATTGTATACCCTGAACTTGTACAACGTTATGTGTCAACTCTACCTCCAAAAATGCTGGAAAGAAAAGGGAGGAAGAACCATTGAACTAGAGGTTTAAGTCAACACTTTCTGCTAAAAATAAGAAGACAGTCATAGAGAAAAGAGAAAGTAGGAGCTGGGGTAGAACAAGGACTCAAATATCTGGATAAAGGGTCTGGACGTAATTTTCTAGGCAGTGGGGTATCGTTAATAATTTTTGTGAGATATTATTAGAACCAGGCACAAGAAGGATTACTCTATTAACATTATATAAGATGATTTGGAGAGAGAAAGAACTACGAGTGGAAAGACCAATTAGGACAAGATCTTAACTGTGCATGCCTGAAGTATCAGGATCATAACATTTTTCACCATCAAATAGACAGAACTTTTAAAAAATTGATTATATCCATTTGTGCCATAGCGTGGGGAAATAGGCGCTCTTGGATTCTACTCGTGGAGGTATAAATTGGTATAGCCATTTTGGAGGACAATTTGGCCTTATCTATCCAAATTTAAAATCAGCTTACCATCTGGAATAGAAAATTCTATATATAGATATGCTTTTGCATGTCTCTCTCTCTCTCTTTCTTTCTTTCTCCCTTGGTGTTTCGTTTTTTATTGTTGTTGTTCTTTAGTTAGGCTTACTTCAGACAGGTAAATTCAGTCCAGTAATTCCATCCATAAAATTAACTGTTTTTAAAATTTACACTTTAATGGATTTTGGAAAATGTATGAAAAGTCCTATAGCCACTACCATGTTCAAGATATAGAATGTTTCCATCATCTTCAAAAGTTCCTTTATGCCAGCTGGCAGTTTACCCCCTGCCTCTACCCCAGTCCCTGATAACCACTGATCTTATTTCTGTCTCTACAGCTTTGCCTTTCCCAGAATCTCCCATAAATAGAATGATACAGTATGTAGCCTTTTGTGTCCACTTTCTTTTACCTACCGTGTCTCTAAGACTCAAACACCTTGTTACATGTATCCGTAATTTGTTCCTTTCTACTGCTAACTAGCATTCCATTTAATGGATGTACCACAATCTGTTTGGATAAGTTCACCAGCTGATGGACATGTTGGCTGATTTCAGTTTATTGTTTTGGGGGGTTGTTTTGCTTGTTTGGGGGCTATCATGAATTCAGCTTCTATAAATGTTTGCTTTTGTGTGAATATATGTTTTCATTTTTCTTGGGTAACTAGGAATTAAACGCCGAAGTTATGTAACAATTGTATATTTGACTATATAAGAAACTGCCCAATTATCTTCCAAAGTGAATGTAATACTTCACATTCTCACCAGCAATGTGTAAGAGTTCCAGTTGCTCCATGTAATTGTCAGCACTTGCTTTTGTCAGTTTAATCTGAACAGTTCTAGTAGGTGTGCAGTGCTATCTCCTTGCGGTCTTATTGTGCATTTTCCTAATGACTAATAACATTGAGCATCTTTTCATGTGCTTATTTGCCATTGATATTTCTTTTTTGGTAAAGTGTCTCTTCAAATCTTTTACTCATTTTATAATTGGATCATTTGTCTCCTTAATATCAAGTTGTAAGCATCATTACAAATCCTGCATACCAAATCCTTTTGCAGATAAGTATTTTGAAAATAATTTCTCGTATTCTGTAACTTGTCTTTTCATTCTCTTGACAGTATCCTACAAAAAAACAGAACTTTTTAAATTTGATGAAACGCAATTTTTATTTTTTCCTTCTTTGTTTTTTTGGCTCATGCTTTTTGAGTCCTATATAAGAAATGTTTACCTAGCCCAAGGTCACAGATGTTTTCTTCTGTTTCCCTCTAGAAATGTAATTTTTAGCTCTTATGTTTAGCTCTATGGTCCATCTGAGTCAACTTTTATATTTTTGTATATAAATTAATTTATATACAGTTAAATTTTTTTGTATATGTCAGTTGTTACAACACCACTCGTTGAAAACACTCCTTTCTCCATTTAACTGACTCTATACTTTCTCAAAATTAATTGCTATGTTTGTTTGGGTCTATTTCTGGACTTCCTATTCTGTTCCATGGGAGAGCTATGTATTACAGGTGAGAGAAAGCAAGACATTGTATTGTGTAATCCCATTAATGAGAAAAAATGTGATTATAAATGCACTGTTTTAAAAAAGTATAAGTGTATCACTGGGTGAAGAAACAGAATTTGGAGAGGGGTTGGGGAGCAAATACATGAAAGGGAATGTTCACTTTTATGAAGAGAACCACTTGCTTTTTTACTCTCTATATTAATGCATCTGATTATAATAATATATCATTTGCATTTTTAACACAAGCATGTACTACTTTTGTATTTAAATTTTTTTGAGAGCGAGAGAAAGAGAGAGAACAAACAAGCATGGAGCAGGGCAGGGACAGAGGGAGAGGGAGAGAGAGAATCTTAAGCAGGCTCTACACAGCCTGGGCTTGATCTCACGACCCTAAGGTCATGACCTGAGTAGAAACCAATATGCTTAACTGACTGTGCCACCCAGGCGCCCCATGCATTTAAATTTTTTTTAATAAAAATTTTGTGGGTTGGAATGCAAATTAGAAAATAGATGAGATATATTCTGGATCTTAAATCAACTGATAAATATGAGGGGAGAAAAGAATAAAGGGTTGACTACTCAGAGGCTCTGAGGTCATTGCTTCTCGGTCTTTTGGTGAAGATCAAGTGCAGAGAGTCTGAGGCCATATATGTTAGGATAAATAAAGGCAAGTCAGTTGGAGGGTCCAGGTTAAGGGGAAAGATCCTTGAGGGCAGAGTGGTTGGCTGTGGGAGCCGGGCCAGCACCCAGGGAGCAACGTTAACACAGAATGTGGGGAGGGTAAGAGCGTCAGCTTGTGAAATAAGGCAGGTGGGGCTCAAAACACAGACACAGAAATCATTTGCTGAAAGCTGTTAGCTGCAGATGTGAGGGCAAATGACTGTGTCTGGGAAGATAGGAGAGAAGAAGAGGGCTGAGGACAGGCCCTCACGAAAGAATCTCATCACAGAAAAGCTGAAAGGGAGTGGAAAAAGGCAGAAAGACTTTGAGGGAAAGCTGAGGAGAACAATGGAAGTGTAGTGTCTTCAAAGGCCTGGAGGGAAGCTTCCAAAGGGAATGGTCAGTGTCAGGGATGACAAGGACTAAGAGACAATCTCTTTGGACTTGATGACCGGGTCATTAAAAAGAGACTTTCCATGAAATGGCAAGGGTGAGGAGCAAACAAAGGAAAAGAAAGAGCTGCTTGTGAAACAACGGCTGCCAAAGAGAATGGTACACAATAGACTTGAGACGTATTTTAGGACAGAGAAGACTAAGCATCCCTGCCAAGAGAAGAGAAGGTGCCTGAAAACAGTGAGAGGACAAAGTGCAAGAGAAGGTTCATTGAGTCCATTCTCAGAGCTTAGAGGAGATGGACTCAAGAGCAACATGTACGTCTTTTGAAAAGACAGGGCCAGTGACCCTATGTCCAGTATGAGGAGAGCAGCTTGATCGAATATTACAGTAAGGAGGGAATGTGTGCTTCTGCTACAGTGACTGTGAAGACACGTAGGGCATGTTTGGGTTATAACGTTAAATGGGACCAAAACAAAATATAAAATGGTTTGTGTGTTAATATAAAACAATGTTCATGACTAGAAAGGAATTGCGCAACATTTGAGATGGTTGCAGTAACGTAAGGGATTATGAGCATTTTACCCTTTGATGTTGTTGATGGATTTGTCTTTTCCATAAAAAATGTTTGGAATGTTTTCCTCCAAGAGAAGATGATAGTGGGTAAAGATGGAGGTTTTAGGTGGTCTCCAAAGCGATTTCTCATTCTTCCAACACCAGACGTCTCAGTGTTAGATTACAGGATTTGGACTTGGAAGTGTGAAAACCCAAAAAAGGAAAAGATCAGCATGAACTACAATAGGTAGGGAAGGTTTCACAGACTAGGTGAGGCTTAGTTGGGTCTTGAACAATGGGAATGAGGGAAAACATCTGTTAAAAAGAGAGAAAGAGAGAGAGAAGAAGAGGGTATTGCAGAGAAAAGAAAAGTAGAAAGGCAAGACAAGAGGGTAGAAATGAAGAGAATGTGGGCAGCGACCATTTGCCTCTCTGGAAGAAAAGCCATCTAGAAGAAATTTGGGGACAAAAGAGCAAATCCATAGAACATGGTGAGATTGTAGCAAGCAAAGAATTCAGGTCTGCCATGGCCTAAACTAAATAAGGTTTCCCCCACTATTTGAAAGTAAGCATAGCTATGAAACCTTTCTCTGATGGAAATGGCACAAAGTGGAGAGTAAACCCCATTTTCAGAAAGTTGGAAAGACGTACATTAATAAAGTAACAACTATTTTCATAAAAGTGAAAATCTTCTTTGGATTTCTTTCCATTAGCAAAAACAGGTGCTAATACAAGTCTTTGGTAAAAACCAATTGGCCTAACATGAACCTTCAGAAAGTGTAGGATACCTGTCATTCCCTTAATTTACCTACGGAGGAACTCCTGCCTATCAAAGGGGAAGCCAGCGGGTGGGGGTTGGGGGCAAGCAAGTGACATTATCAAGCACTGATCACCACAGATACAATGTGTTTTTTTTATTATTATTTTTCTTTGTGATCTCTCTCAAAGGAGAGGGAGAGGAAGAGAGAATCTCAAGCAGACTCCCCACTGAGCACAGAGCCCAATGTGGGGCTTGACGTGGGGCTCAATCCCACGACCCTGAGATCAAAATCAATAGTTGGATGCTTAACCGACTGAGCCACCCAGGTACCCCCACAAGCACAATGTTTAAAACCAGGATCTTGTCTTGGAAACGGGATGAACATGTCTGTCCTTGCACAATTTAGTGGTAAGTGAGAATGTTCCTAAGGCACAGTCCCAGACTTGCCTCCGTCCATTGCAATTTGCCTCACCTCCTTTCCCCCAACTCCTTCCCCCCAACACATGACTGCCACAGATCCACTGGCTCAGTCCTCTGCCCACACTCTCCATGGTCATTTCCCACTATAGCCCCAGACCCAGCAGCGCTCCTGAGGCATGCCAAAAATCCACATTGGAATCACGGCAACAGTTGGCGAAAGCTGTTTTTAGAATCACCCTCATTCTCTGGCATTCTACTAACTCCAACTCACATATGACTGTGTTCTAAAACTCATCAACTCTGGCTCAAATTCAGAATGAGAATAATGATTGTAGTCTATCTCAGGGTCTTTTTCTTCCATCTTGTCATGAGTTCTGATCAATTCCATGAATCAATAAAGCCAAACCCACACTAACTAGGTATCTGTCTTGATCACCCTGATCCTCTAGAAAACTCCTCCTTTACTCAAAACCCTCAGTGGACACCCTTCCTGGGAGAGATCTCTGCTTTTGAGCCTCTTAGAATTGTGGGCAGAGCATCACTCCTCCAGGAAGCCTTCCGTGGTCTCCCAGGGGTGATCTGCTCTCCCTCTGTGCTGTCCTAAGTCCCTGGGATGCCTCTGTCACAGCACTGAGGACACACAATAAAACTTCACGTGTCTCTAAGTTCTTCAAGAGCAGAGACCTTTGGTTTTCGTCTCTATTCCCCGGTGTCTGGTGCAGCACTTGGCAAATTACAGGGCCCAAGTAATGCTTGTTGAATAAATAAGTAGAAATATAAAAAATATGCTCCAAGCCAGACTCCTCCCTCACCTTATCCCTCCCTCCTCCCTGACGAACAATTAACCTAATTAGCTAATTAGGTTAACTTAGCAACTTAGCCTAAGGGGAGCATAAGTTTGCCCACAGTTCTTTGGTGCCAGGCCCAGGAGGGAGGCGCTGTGTGGGATCCAGGTCTCTACCCTCGCGCTGACAGGGGACTTCTCAGACTTCAAAGTCTGTCCAGAAATGCCAGACATCCCCATGATCCGTGATGAAACGCCAATGGAGAGCACATGGAAAACAGAAAAGGTCACTTCCAATATGACATTACCTGGGTCTTACACAGAGTTCGTAAGCTACAGTAATTGGTGCCAGCAAACATTTACTAAATGTAGTGAACTAAGACTCTTCCCTGAAGTAGAGGAAAAACACAATCTCTGCCCTTTAGGAAATGACAATCTCCAAACAATAAAATATGCTCACAAAATTTGAATTTCATAGGCTCTGGATGAAAATTGTGAGAAGCTGGATAAAATTATCCGCCTACAAACAACTCTGGGTGGGGCACCTGGGTGGCTCAGTGGGTTAAGCCTCTGCCTTTGGTCCTGGGATTGAGCCCAGCAGGGAGCTCAACAGGGAGCCTGCTTCCCCCTCTCTTCCTGCCTCTCTGTCAAATAAATAAATAAAATCTTTAATAAAAAAAAATAACTGTGGCCTTTAAAAGGGCAAGTTACAAAGTTTCTGGACCAGTGCTGTCCAGAAGATGGAACTTTCTGCAACAGTGGAGAGGCTCCATACGTCTGTGCCATCCATGAAGTAGCCACTGGCCACAAATGGCTATCAAGCTCTTCAAGTGTGGCTAATGCAACCGAGAAGTGGAATTTTTAACATTTTAAAAAATTTTTAATTAAAGTTAATTGTCCACCTGTGGCTACTGGCCACCATATGGGACAGCACAGCTCTGGACCATGGGGAGGAAATTGTGACGGCTCCCAGGTGGTAAAGTAAATCTAGAAACTGCCAATTTTTAGCATGGTATGCAGATCTGATCACAAATCCTGGATGTGGCATGACTCTCTGTGACAAACACCACTTTCTATACCAGAGTTGCCTCATTTGTAAAATGGGAGTCATACCACCTCAGTACTTCCTACCACCCTCAGCATTGTGTCCCTCTAACCTTCTGAGGATCAACTTGAACTTCAAGGTTTGGGTGTGATGGGCTGTTTGCCTGACACTCAAACCAGCATCGAACGCAGCCCCCATCACCTGTGACCATGAACGTCTGAGGAACTCTCACATGTCATACAGAGAAGCCACCAGGTGAATAGGACATAAGAGGTCTGCAGATAAACCATCTCTAGGGAAGACAAACACTTCATAAAGATAAAAGCAAAACTTTAAAAGCTCCCCATCATGCTTCAAATAAAATCCACTGCTCAGCGCACCCTGCAAATGTTCTCAGACTCCGGCAGGTAAGTCGAGGCACTGGGACCATTCTTCCAGTGGCTGCACCTGCTCCTCTCCCTGAGCCCCTCATCCTTCACACATCCGTGATCTGAGGGGCTCCTCCCCTTACCAGCCCTCCCTGACTGCTCCACTCCCACCTAGAAAGTCGTTTCTGTTGGCGTCTTACTCCTTGGCATCTACTACTTGAAATTGCATATTTCATTCTGCGTTTGGTTTCCCATCTATTTTGCCACTAAACCAGAATCCCCATGATGGCAGACACCATTCTGGTTTAGAGAGGAGTTTTTACACAATGGTTGATCGCTCAGGCTCTCGGGCCAGGACTATCTAGATTTGTGTTACAGCTCCACTACCTATTAGCTATGACATACTAGCCCCTTTGTGCCTCAGTGTCTGCATCTGTAAAATGGAACAATAACAGTAACTACGTCATGAAGTTGTATGAAGATTAAATGAGTTGGTATACATAAAACGCTTAGAAAAGAGCCTTGCATGTAGCAAGCTCTCCATCAGTGTTAGCTGTCAGGATCCTTTGCCACTACTTGGTTCATACCAGGTACAGTGCCGGCACAAGGCAGGGTCTCGGTAAATATTTACTGAATGAATGATGGAATTCCCATCAGGCGACTACAGTAAGGTTTTTGGGTTTTTTTAAAGATTTTATTTATTTATTTGACAGAGATCACAAGTAGGCAGAGAGGTAGGCAGAGAGAGAGGAAGGGAAGCAGGCTCCCTGCTGAACAGAGAGCCCGATGTGGGGCTCGATCCCAGAACCCTGGGACTATGACCCGAGCCGAAGGCAGAGGCTTTAACCCACTGAGCCACCCAGGCGCCCTACAGTAAGGTTTTGATCTTTTTCTTTCCAACCATTTTTTGCCATCTTGAAGCAATGACAATAATCTCTAAAAGCATGCTAAATAATTATAATAGAGACCAATTTCTAGTTAACATGATTTTTCTTTTTTTAAAAGACATAGAACACCAAGTGAATTAAGTTATCTACCTGCTTCTAGCTTCTGGGAGTCTTTTAAGTATTATATGATGACTCTGCAATATCTACAAAGTAATTTTCTGATGTTCATTATTCATTCTGTTGACATGATGAATATATTCGGAGTTCTGTGATCTGCCAGTCTTATATTTTTGGAGATAAGTTCTACTAAGCCATGATGTAGTTTGGAACACTGGGTTTAGATGAAGACAGACCTGACTTTATTTATTTTTTCAGACCTGACTGTAAATACTGGTTTACTCCTTAATAACCTTGTAACTTTGGTTGTGACTTTTCTGAGCTTTAGTTTCCCCACCTAAAAATGGAAATGTTAGTAGAATTCCTACTTCATAGTATTGTATGAAAATAAGTTAAAAAATTAGGTAGGTCACTCAGTAGTGTAATTGGCACTAATAGTATACCATGATAATTATTATTGTTCAATTCTTCATTGGAATTTTATTTAAGAATTCTGTAACTATATTCAAAACTGAAATTGGTTTCTAATGGAATTTTTAGGAATTTTCCTTGTCAGTGTTAAGAATAGCACCTACTTAACTCACAGAACTAATGTGGGATCATGCCATAGCTCTCATTTTTCTAAAAAGAACTTTAATTTTTTATTACACATTGTAGAAAAGGTAGGATATACAGAGAATCAAAGTTATAAATATTAAAATTATCTGTAATCTCACTTGCCCAAAAGAGACATTGTTAGCATTAGACTATATGCTCTCCCAGGCATTTTTTAAAAAGTATTTATTTGTCAGAGAGAGTGAGAGAGAGCACAAGCGGAGTGAGTGACAGGCAGAAGGAGAAGCAGGCTGAGCAAGGAGCCCTATGTGGGACTCAATCCCAGGACTCTAGGATCATGACCTGAGCCGAAGGCAGAGTCTTAACCTACTGAGCCACCCAGGCATCCCTCTTCCAGGCATTTTATTTATTTTTTATTTTTTTAAAAAGATTTTTTTAATTTATTTGACAGAGAAAGAGATAGCGAGAGCAGGAACACAAGCAGGGGGAATGGGAGAGGGAGAAGCAGACTTCCTGCCAAGCAGGGAACGCGATGTGGGGCTCGATCCCAGGACCCCAGGATCATGACCCGAGCTGAAGGCAGGCGCCCAACGACTGAGCCACCCAGGCACCCCTCTTCCAGGCATTTTAAATGCATAAGTGCGTACACACACATACCTACATATAATGCTGATAAAAAGTTGGGATCAGACTGTACATAAAATTTTGTTGCACTCAACAATATATCATGAACATCTTTTCACCTTAATAAATAATACTCCCCAAAACATCATTTTTAATGGTGGCATTGTATTCCAAGATCTAACCCTATCATAAGTTGTTCAGCAAATTCCTATTACCTTGTGGTTCATCATCTACCCTTCTCCACCATGCTGTTTGCTTCAAGAAGCTGACCTTTGCAAGACTGCCTCATTGGGCTCCTTCCCTCTCTGGCTTCCAGTGCCTTTGGCCAATATGGAAGGGGGGTCGTGGGGAACACCAGCAAGAAAACTGATAATGGAAAAAAAGGAAGGCAAGGGTATGTATTCCCCCAGCCCACACCCTGAAAAGACTACTTATTGGCTGTGTCCTCCAACATGAGACCTTGAATGCATCTGGTGGGAGGTTCTCTCATATGGTTGCTTTCCCTGGGTTCCTTTAATCCCCTCACCTTATACCTTCATGGTTATCATGGAATGGTGTCCCCATCACTGCTAGCCTGGGTTACACCCCCAACCTTCGTCAGCTTCCCTTAACCCTGCCCATCTCTTCAGAGATGGTCCTTCATTAAATTTCCTCCATTTATCCTGTTTAAGTGTTTCTTAACATCTGTTTCTTGCCAGGACCTAGCCAATATACACAATTTTGTAAGTAAATTTCTCTACACATCTTTTATTATTATATGATAAATTTCTCAAACTGGAATTATTTGATCAAAAAGCATGTATATTTTTAAGACCTTTCACAATAGTGCCAACCTGTCGTCCAAGAGACCAATCCTCCAGCAGTGCACGAGAGCATCTGCCCTCAGGTCCCAGGTCCAGCTGGATGTTGTAACTTCACATCATCTTTTGCTGCCTTCGTAAGCTCTGCTATACTACAGAGATCATCTCATCTATGAAATTCTGTGTTGGGAGCAGATTACCCAGTAATCATCGCAGTCTGTTTATTTTAGTTATCCCTGCATAATTTTCTCGGTGTTTTCTTCTGCTATTAACTTTTACAAATTGATATGTTAACCAATATCTGGCTTTTGAGAATTCATTAAAAATATACCCAACATTATCTTATCCATTTGTAAGGGGACCATCTCTTCCCCAGGCTCTGTCAATGCATGTCCGTGTCACACCTCTCTGTATAGAACCTTGTCACTCCTTGGATTTCAGTGAACTGGACTTATGACCAGTCTCTTTTGGGCTTGAGAAAAGTTACAGTTTTATAGGTTATCTGGTTTTTCTTGCGATTTTCTACATCCTGAGCTGAAGTCTAACTCCTCATTTTTTTGAAAATGTAAGTAAATCAAGACAATTTTTGTAAAAGACATAAAACCGTATGTCCAATACCACATTCGACGTGCACGTTCTTGCTAATGGAAGGAATTGAATCCTGTCTGTCACATGGTACATGGAAAACTGCTTCTGTATAAATATTGAAGAATAATATCAATTGTTTAATGGTACAAAAATATTCCCCCACTCCTGTGTGTACTTGCAACAAATACTATACAATTTGTGGGTACCCCCAAAGCTACTGATTAGCAGACAAAGAGGAGGGAAAATGCACGCTGGAAACCACTGGGAAAGATATTTCATTTTGTAAGAATCTATTGTGTCCACACTCTCCAAAAGATAGGCCTTGACAAGTTGATTTGTTTTTGCTTACCCACTTGTTTCCACCACAGAAACCCTCCACGAAGTCCAAAACTGTATCTGTTTCCAGCGATGACAGTGTTTCAAACCACAGACCTGCACAGGGTTCAGAAGCAATCAGGTTTTATGCGCTGAGGATATAGGATAAGAGAGGCGGAGAAGCATTTCCCTGAGGTCTGACTGGTGTAAATCACTAGCAGAGAAAACCTTTTAAAGCAGAGGCCCAAGTCAGGGTCCCCTCTTGCGTAGGTCAAGGCAGTACTGATTTAACTCACCTCTGTTCTGATGACTAAACAAGGTAGTGTGTCTAAAGAACTCAGAACAATACTACACAATGGTATTATAGGGAATTACTACTACTTTCTGAATACATTCCTGTATTCTCCCAAATTTCCACAATGATATGTTATTTTATTTTCCAAAAAAAAAAAATTTTTGGAAAAAATATTCCTAAATAAGAATAGAGAAATTCAAGGATATAGTAATAAAAATTTTTAAAGATTTTTAAAGATTTTATTTGCTTGAGAGAGAAAGAGTGCACAAGCAGGGGAAGAGGGAAAGGGAGAAGCAGGCTCCACGCTGAGCAAGGACCACCCCCCTCCCCGCAATGTGCGGCTCAATCCCAGGCCCCTGGGATCATGACGAAGGCAGACGCTTAACTGACTGAGCCACCCAGGTGCTCCAAGCAATACATTACTTTAAAAATAAAAATGAATATAAGGTGATGGACGTGTTAACTAAACTTACTGTGGGAATCATTTCACATGATATACATGTATCAAATCATCACCTTATCGACCTTAAACTTATACAGTGTTATATGTCAAATAATACCTCCATAAAGCTGGGGAAAAAAATGTAAAATAATAATGACATTATAATCAACTTGCAAAACTCAGAACAGGATTTAGAATAAAATATATACTTTGAGCATACAGCAATACAAATAAAAAGGAAATTACTACATACACATATAAAATATAAATGAATTTTATTTATGAATCTATTGATGCATATAATTGTAATAAAAATTACCAAAAAAGAGAAAAGCAATACATTGAAAGAGTATATGCCATAGTCAAGTAGAGTTACTCAGAATTTAAAATGTTTTAATATAGTAAAACCAGTAATATAATCACATTAGGTGATTTAAGTGATAAAAATTACATGATTATGCAAAAGATACCACTGTTATTAAAAGCTTCTGACAAACAATAAATGTAATTTCCCTTATTAAGTAGAGAACATTTGTTTAAAATGAACAATTAACTTCATATTTAGTGAAGAAGTATCAAAAAATATCTTTACACCACAATTTTATTTAACACAAGACAAAATAGAAATACATAAGAAAAGCCAAATCTTTTTGCAGCTATGATTTTATATTTAGAAGAAACATAAAGGCCATCTAACACTGTTAGGACAAAGATAATTCAACGAAAGACAAATATTTTAAAAATCAATAGAATTCTAAAGACAGAGAGATTCCCATTCGGAGTAGCAATACAGATGTATGTAGCCAAGAAAAAAATCAATGTAATAAGGGATATAGAAGGCTAGACAAAAATAAGAACAAATTATAATGAAAGAAATCAAGGAACCCATCAGCAATGAAGACACTTAATTCCTTGATGGAAAGATTAGCATCATGAGCATAAGTCTTAAACAGTTAATTTTAGACCTAGATGATTCAAACTGAAGTACCAAAAAGATGTTTACTTTAAATAACACATTCCTTAGAGGAAAAAGACTTTTTGAAAATTGAAAATATCGATGTGGGGAGAAGAAAGAATCATGAAAACCAATATGATACTGATTCCATGGATTCACAAAGTTTGATTCGTTATATGCCAAAAAAATTCTTTTTGGAGACTTGTCCAAAAAGAAGAAATAACGGTTTTGTTTTTGCTCAAAGCTAGGGAACAGAAGCAGAAAGCATGGCAGAGTAAGTGTTATGCTAGAACGTTGAGAACACTAAGAGAACCACCATTCCTGGGGTCAGAAAAGACTAACCTAGCATTTTCAAAGAATCTGATTTTGCCAGGTTTTGAGGCAGGAAGAGGGAAGGAGTGGCACTTAATGGGAACATCATTTATAAGCACAGAGAATCATACAATAAAATGGCACATTCCAAAAATTGCAAATAGGTCAGCACATACAATATTGGTCTGCATTTTTAAAAGTCAGTCAAAAGCCAGTATTTAAAAATCTGAAAATTTATCATAAAATCTGGATATGGCTTCTTTCGACTAACTGGGAAACATGACAAAAATGGGCCCACATCCCCACATGGGCACAAGAGGCAGGGGCCCCACTCAGATGGGACAAATTGTTATGACACTTCCTCTTTTCCCCCATTTCTTCTACATGCAGCTCACATCGTCCTCTTCAGGTCCCCCTTCTCATCCAAGAAGGCGTCTGAGTTTATGACTCCTACTTGCCTTATGGGGACCCGTGAAGGTTATGGCAGAACAAAGCAATGTGATTAGGTCTGCATTTCAAAAGATCCACCAGGCACAGGATGGAAAGCAAGGAGGTAGAAGAGTGGCAAGAGATCAATGAAATCCACAAAAAGCCTATTTTACGAAAAATTTAAAACAGGACTGCCATCACGGAAGGAGAGCAGGGGGCCACCTAGCACCTCCTATAAAAATACTCTTACGAGACACGACTGGAAAACCAGTGAATCGTCCATCTGTGCAACACCTGCAAGAGGCGAAGAGGGTTAGAAAGAAGGCGGTGTGTCCGGGAGGGAGAGAAAGGGGCAGAAGAGGATACAAATTTGAGATTTTTGAAGGGAAACTAATCTCCAACACTGGAGAATGAGTTTGACCCCAGGAACCAGGAGAAAAAAGAGGACAGGGCAATTGGCAGGGTTTTGGGTTAAGTCCATAGGTGGTGACAACTCCGAAATAAAGCAACCAAAGGAGGAACAAGACTGTAGGAAAGGTCATCATTTCCCCTAGGATATGTTGGATCTGCAGAGCCTGCATATGTGCAGCTTCACCTCTGAAGACTTGATAAACGACCAAAGAAAATCATCCCCCCAATTCCAATGTGAAACCATTCTAACAGCTGAATCATGAGATGAAAATGAGGGTCAAGTAGGGTTATATGAAATATCTTTACAGAATGGATACTAACAGAACTAAGCTTTAAATGGACTATTAGAGAACTGAAGAAAACATTGCAACAAAGATTACAGAGGGTCGTTTTCATGCATATAAAAGCATAGTGATAAGATACATGACAAGAACACAAGCCTATAAAAGTCCACCAATCTCCTAATGTCCAGGATATATGTGTGTACCCTATACTGTTCCCATTAAGAACTAAACATGGCTTACAGCAAAAATACACATGGTAAAAGAATAAAATGTGAATAACAATAAAATATAAAATAATTTTTTAAAAGATTTTATTTATTTGACACATCACAAGTAGGCAGAGAGGCAGGCAGAGAGAGGAGGAAGCAGGCTCCCTGCTGAGCAGACAGCCCGATGCGGGGCTCGATCTCAGGACCCCTGGGATCATGACCTGAGCTGAAGGCAGAGGCTTTAACCCACTGAGCCACCCAGGCGCCCCGTAAAAATAATTTTTAAAAAAATTAGCACCAGGAGAAATCAGAACTAGGAAAAAGGAAACAAAGTATGCAGAACCTAAGGGCTTTCAGAAATACTGTTGTAGACAGCAAAAGTGAAAAGGTTCACAGAAGCAGCATGATCATACTGTCCGTAGGAGAAAACACAGCAATTTCTCACTTTGCAAAGGATATTTTGGCCCACCTCCCCCCAGCAGAGAAGACAGGATTTCGTGATAAAATATGGTTCTACGCTAAATTAATTCAGCTTTATGCAAAACTCACTCCCTCGTCCCTATTTCTCAGATATTGTGTTATTGCAGGAAAGTCAAAATTAAAAAAAAAAAAAAACCACTTTACACATCAACATTTGGGGATATCACAAAAGCAAACACAGAAAAAGATGTCATAACGCAGCTTCTCTGCAGTACCCTTGGATGAAAACAAAGAACCAAACATCTAAGTGTAACTGAATGAAGAGAGCCAAGTGGTGGGGACAGGGAGAAAGAAGAAAGCCAACATGAAACAGACAAGGTCTATAGGTTTCTGATAGTCCCTCCGGATCTGCAGGAAAAATGGATACAACTTTGAGAAATGGATGAACTACCCTATAACAATGGGGGTGTTGGTGAAAATTTTAGTAAGAAATGCAGAGTAGACGCAGTGAGGTAGAAATCTTTGGTGAGCACTCAACAGTTACAAACTTTGTGGTACGGCTGAGGGATAGACCCAGCAGAGCTGGGTATCATGTGAGCACGGTACGACTGATATCCTTTCATGAAAAGTAAGGAACCTAATTAAATGCCATCCCACATCAGCCCCAGGAGGGCAGGCACAAAATGCACACACACACACACACACACACACAAACATACAGAAAGCACACACTGGAAAAATATTCCCTTGCATATACTTAAAGAAATGCAAATCAAAAGGCAGTATCACTTAGCACCAACAAGCTAAGCAAAAGAATACATTTTAAAATTCGATATTGCAAAAAAAAAAAAAAAAAAAAAACCCCAAAATTCGATATTGCGAGGATTTGAGGAAAAGAGTTCCATTCAAAATTTGTTAGAAAGAACTGAAACACCCAGAATAAGGGAAATCGTTAAGTAAACGACCGCATGTTAGTGTATCTGTGCATAAAAATTATTATATATGATAAAATGTGAACAGGGAAAGAGGCTTATGAAACGTTAAGAAAGAACAAGAGGACTAAGCGTCGGTATGTGGTCTCTGACAACCACTACGTAAACCGTGTATGTGGGCGTGCAGAAAAACACTGGCTGGGTCACGGAGCAAGGGAAACAAAACCCACTCCTCGTGGAGCTCCCGCCAGCCTAGGGTACATGTCAGGGCCTACAGGCAGAATCTGCCATCTTCAGAGTTTGCCCTGGACTGACCCCAACCGTACTCACGTTCTCCCCTCTCTGCCTGCTCCACGTCCCACCACATCCCAACCACCCATCCCTAATATCATCCACGCAACCTGCTCTCCCCTTCTCCATCATCTTTAATCTTTACAACAATGTGTGAGGTAGGTATTACTATGACCGTTATTGATAAGTGATTACATGAAGGAACTTAGAAATAAAGCTCAACTGAAGCTTTGTTTTCAGACCTTCTGAATGGACAAGCGTCTTACTTCACGGACATCCTTTCCGGTTTCCCTGTGTGTGGCTTCTTGGCTGACGGAGCAGGGATGGGAGCCACAGGACCGGCCTCTGTAGCACCAGCCATGTGTCCGCCTGGCTTCTCGAGGCCCTGGGAATACTCAGCAGGAGAACCTGCATCACCTAAAAAGAAGAGGAGAGAGATGAGCTTTCCTGAGACGCCCCTTTTACGGCTCTCAGTATCATTTTATGTCGGGAGCACCAGCCCTGCTAATCAGATCTCAGAAAAAAGTCCCAACACTGTGAATTTAGAGAGTTTTGTGTCTTCTGGATTTATTTTACATATGTGTACACACACACACACACACACACGCACACACACACACAGCAGAAAGTCACTATTTCAGTGACTTCAGCTAAAAGAGACTTCAGTTATGAGAGACTCACTAAAGAAGACCAGAGGAAGGTAAAGACAGGCTCTGTGCTAGTATAGACGGTCCCTGCCACCATTTGGGGTCCCCTTGACAGCCTCCTATACTCCCTCCAGACCATCTGTGCAGGAAGTCAGCCTCTACCATCCCAACATAAGAAAACTCCATATTGAGGGGCGCCTGGGTGGCTCAGTCGGTTAAGCATCTGCCTTCGGCTCAGGTCATGATCCTAGGGTCCTAGGATCGAGCCCCACATTGGGCTCTCTGCTCAGCGGGGAGCCTGCTTCCTCCTTCTTTCTCTGCCTGCAGCTCCCCCTACTTGTGCTCCCTCTCTCTCTCAATCTGTCAAATACATAAATAAAATCTTAAAAAAAAAAAGTAAAATAAAACATATCAAAAGCTTAGAGACATTGGCTTTCCTGATTTGGTTTTCCCATCAACAATTCCCCTAAGCCTACCTCCCACTGAAACGGATTTTGAGCTATAAGCAAATCTAATAGGTTAAACAACCTGAATGCATTGTAATTAAAAGCACACCAGACCACAGTCTACAGACCTTAAAAAATGAGAGACTATGTAGCAATATGGGAAGATGTTTATGATGTTGTATAAAGTGAAAATTTAGATACTAATGCATACTGTGACCACAAATGGACCAGTATTTGTAGGGTAACAGGAGTGAAGGGCCTGATGTTAAATGGTACTAATGATTATGGATAGAGAGAGTGGAATCATACACAATTTATATCTCTACTCTCTATTTTCCAAATTTTTCTCTCATATGGTTAAAATTTCTTAACAACTGAAAAAGAAAGTACTTTTTTTTTAAAAGATTAATTTATTTATTTCAGAGAGGGAATGAGCATGAGCAGGAGGGACAGAGGGAGAGAGAATCCCAAGTGGACTCTGCACTGCATGTGGAGCCTGAACACAAAGCTGGACCCCATGACCCTGAGATCACCACCTAGCCCAAACCAGACTCAGCCAACTGCACCACCCAGGTGCCCTCAAAGAAAATACTTTCTTAAAAGTTCTCATTACAAGAAAAACTGTGTACCTATGGACGGTGACAGATGTTAGCTCAACTTACTGCGATCACTTTGCAAAGTACACAAATATCGAACCATGCTGTACATCTGAAACTTACATAATGTTATATGTTAATTATCTCAAGAAAAACAAAGAAAGAGGAAGAAAACGCTTTAATTCAAATTTAATAAAAGAAAGCTATTCCTATGTCTTCCTTCCCTTTCTTGTCCACTGGCCCACTTCCCTCCTCTTTCTTCCTAACAAAGCCATGAGGACAATTGTATCTACTTCCTGGCCCCCAGCTTAGCGAGGAGCAACACTATTCAAACCCTTGGGCCGGTGCTATTGGCTGCCAGCGCTGAAAATAAACTCTATCCCTTCCCTCCTTTGGTTAGAACCACAGTTTTATATCATAAAATGTTGGTGGTTCTGTTTCCCCAAGGACAGAGCATGAGCTGCCACCCCCCAGACTGACTTCCAGGTCAAAACGACATGTGCTAGTGCTCTGTCTCCCCCTGATGGTCTCACCTTGACTTTCAAGCATTTTGTGCAGCTTCATGTGCTTGTAGGTAGAGATGATCTGAAAATTAACGACGCTTGGAATATTCAGTCCTTGGTCCTGCAGCAGCTGCAGGGCTGTGGCATGAATGAGCTGATGGGACCGTTTGCATTTCTGAAGTCTGCACTCCCCTCTGACAAAGGATTTGCACACGTGAAACTTGTTGCATTTATCCTTGAGGTTGCAGTAGCCATAAAGTGCTTCACCTTTGTTGTACAGTAAACAGACCTGGTCCAGAAATGAAGCAACACTTAACACATTTGTTTCCACTACATTTCTTAAGGCAATTGATTGAAGAAAAAAAATTTTTTTGTTTTTATTTTTAAGTAATCTTTACACCCAGCGTGGGACTCAAACTCACAACCCTGAGACTGAGTTGCATGCTCCATCCACTGAGCCAACCAGGCACCCCAAGAAATAATTTTGAAAAAGAAGGGTAATGGGTACAGAGTCTTATTATTAAAACACAAATTACTTAAACAGTATGATACTGATTTCAGAATGCATAGGAGATCAAGAAGAGGAGAACCCTAGACCTAGTCCCCAAATCAAAATAATCCTTTCCTTAAAGATTTGATAGAGTTCAACAATAAAACTATACGAGCCTAATGTTTTCTTGTAGAAGACTTTTTAACTAATACTCTAGTTTCAGGGTGTTTTGAAATTTTCATCTTAATGCTTCTGTTGTTCAAAAAAAAAAAGACTATTCTGGCTTTCTACTTTTTCTTGAATCAGTTTGGGTTTTTTTAAAGATTTAAAAAAGATTTTTATTTGACAAAGAAAGAGCACAAGCAGGAGAGGGAGAGCAGCAGGCAGAAGGAGAGGGAGAAGCAGGCTTCCCACTGAGCAAGGAGCCTGATGCAAGGCTCAATCCCCGGATCATGACCTGAGCCAAAGGCAGACACTTAACCGATGAGCCACCCAGGCCTACCTTCAATCAGTCTTGATGGGCTATATTTTTTCTAGAAATGTGTCCATTTCATTGAAGTTTTCAAATGTATCTGCATCACATTGTACATATTTCCAATGTGTGTTTCTTTCAACACCACCAAGTAATTCTCAGTGGACAATGACCAGGTGTCCCATAAATTTAAATTCAATCTTAATATTGTCTACCTGGAGATAAAGTCAGATGCCACAGGCTAAGGGCTCAGGCCTACCAGGCTGCCCGCATTTCAGATGCCCATTGCGGGTCGAGGCTGCCATCTGCCACTGGCTGCACCGCTATAAATGTTCTCACCACCCCCCCTGTTAGATTAACGTGCTAGAACAGTTCACAGAGCTCAGAGAAACGGTTTACTTACTAGATGATCAGTTTATTATAAAAGGGTATAAATCAGGAATACGCAGATGGGAGAGATGTACAGAGGAAGGTATGGGGGAGAAAGGTGTGGAGCTTCCATGACCTCTCCTGGGATCCCACTCTCCCAGCACCCCCATGTGCTCACCAACCTAGAAGCTTCTCTGAAAGTCTGTCCTTTTGGGTTTTTATGGAAGCTTCATAACATAGGCATGATAGGTTCAATCACACTGGCACTGGTGAATGAACTCAATCCCCAGCCCGTCTGCACTCCCAAGAGATGGGAGAGTGGGGGGCAGAGGGACAAAAGTTATAACTGTCTAATCACAAGATTGGTTCTCCTGACAACCAGCTCCCATCCGTAGGTTACCTAGGGGCTTTCCAAAAACTCACCATTGACTTAACAACAAGACACTATTATGGCCCTCATCGTTTAGGAAATTCCAAGGATTTGAGGAATTCTTTGCCAGGAATGGGAATGAAAACCAAGTATGTTATATTTCTCATTATAAATCACAAGATCACAACGTTTGTCCCTACTGTCTTTTTACTAAGTGGTATATCTGCATTACATACTGTGTCTTTCGGAGAGTGATGGAAAAGGGTCATGGGGCATTTTCATACCAGAGATGTGAGGTACCATTCCTGCCTCATTCACTGTGCTTGTCCATGGTCCCTGCTACCTAAGCGGCCACACTGTGTGCCACATGACATATACCTCCAGTCCTGGGTGACAGGACCAGGGGTGGGCTCCTGCTGTAGGTGCAGCCAACCCACTGGCTGCTCACAGAACACGGCAGTGGTCTGACATGACAAGATGAGGCTGAAGACATAAAGACATAAAGAAAAGCGTCCAATAAGTTAAACAACGTAATGATGTTAAACTTCTGCAAGTTAAACAATATCTTAAAAACTAAAAGGTAACTACTAGAAGTGTCACTGCCCCTTCTCTCTGAGAGAGGAGGGACCGGACCCCGCTGCAGCTTTTCTCCTCTCCCTTCCTGCCAATAACTTGCTCTGGCTGCTGCTTGGAGCCCTTTTGGCAGTATGGTTGGAATGCATCTAGTTTATGATAACCATGACTGACCAAGCCTGGCTTCAAAGTCCGAAGAAATGAGAAAAGACATGGATGTCAAGAACAAACCTCTTAGCTCTTAAGGCTGACTCTGGTGCTGCCTTCTGCATATGGAGTCTGCTGTCCTGCTGCCCTCTGACCCTAAGGCTCCAGCTCATTCCTCCACCCTTGTGACTCCCTTCCCTTCCAGGGCCTGAGATACCTTAGCATTAACAGGACCACAGTCACAAACTACCCTCAATTTTCCCAACAGCCTCCCTTCTTCCCACTGCTCTCCTGGCAACTTGAGTGTCTGAGAAAGCATCACTGTGCTAGAGCAGAAGATTCTTTCAGCTGGTGGGCTCTTGTAATATTTTCTCCTGAGATTCCTACTATTTCGTTTTAAAAAATTCTTCGTGTTGGGGCGCCTGGGTGGCTCAGTCGGTTATGCATCCAATTCTTGATTTTGGCTCAAGTCCTGATCTCAGGGTCATGAGAGCGAGCTCCATACTGGGGTTCGGGCTCAGTGCAGAGTCTGCTTGAGATGCTCTCTCCCTCTCCGTCTGCCCCTCCCCCTGCTCTAAAATAAATAAATAAATCTTTAAAGAAAATTCTTCATGTATAGCTAAACAGATACAAACATGCTAATTTCACCAGGACAGTAATTCTAATAGGCACTTGTGAAGCATTTGGAGCTAAATCATTTCAAAACAATTAAAATTAATATCTAAAGCCCCCCCAAAAAGTAAATGGGGGGACATACTTAAAACAAATGTGACCACAAAAGGGACTGGTATCATTAAAGACATCTTATAAACGAATAGAAAAAGACAAATGCCTCAACATAGGCAAAAGCATACACAGGCAATTCACAAAACACAGGCTTCACAGACAGACCTAAATTCAAATCTGCCATGGACTATGTGACCTGGAGCAAGTTAATGTATCTGAGCCTCAATTTCCTCACCTGTAAAATGGGGACACATTATTAATGAGCTGAGGTATATGGATGGCTTAGCATTCAGTAAACAATAAAAAAAACCAATAGCTATTACCATCATTTCTTTACCACATGTGTCCATTACTCCCTGTGTATCAAAGCCTGGTAAGGGGCGCCTGGGTGGCTCAGTGGGTTAAAGCCTCTGCCTTCGGCTCAGGTCATGATCCCAGGGTCCTGGGATGGAGCCCCACGTCGGGCTCTCTGCACCGCGAGGAGCCTGCTTTCTCCTCTCTCTCTCTGCCTGCCTCTCTGTCTGCTTGTGATCTCTGCCTGTCAAATAAATAAATAAAATCTTTAAAAAAAAAAAAAAAGCCTGGTAAAATCACTGGTAAAATGACCCCACAGAGGTCGGCCCTGCACCATTACCTCCACCTACACACCTGCTGCCCTCTGTAAGCAGACTTCGGATGTTCTCCGGTGAGTTCTTTCATCCCGCAGACAACATGAGGGCAAACTCTTAGTAACTCACCTCTGGTAAAAGGCACGGGTCATTCTGTAAAAGCAGGATCCGAAGCTGGGCCTCATTGAGGCCAAAAAGCCCATGGTTTTTCAGTACTTGCATGTTGACCGGTGTGTGGATGTCATGGGAAAGGGTGCAGGTAGACCTAGGAGAACACAGAGCTCTGGCTCAGGGGCCCAGATGAAGAAGGGGCCGGTCCCCCAAATTCCTTGCCTCCGGTTGCTTCCAACTCAAATGGAAGTTAAACAAGTTTCCATGACCCCACAGATACTATATCCTAATAAGTAAGCACGGATAATAAGACAGCTGAGTTGAAGCATCTCTTCTCCCAAAGTCATTTTCATTTTAAGTCCGGATGCTTTAAAGCCAAAGGTACCCCCTCCCCGAGGCACCGACCTTGCGGGGCAGAGGATGCCATCTGTTGTTCCCAAGGGGGGTGCACTTGCCTTCTCCACCCCAAACAACTGCCCACCCCCACACCCCACACCCCGGCTTTGGGGAGCTTGAGTAAAACCAAGGAAGCCTAGAGAGACAGGAGGCGGCCTTATAACACCTCGCCCAAACCACCCAGCCCTCAGGTCCCTGGGGGATGGTTCTAGACCGGGCTTTCTAAACCTGGAGCGCACAGACTCGCTGCGGTAAAACTTTGAGGTTACGCGTGGAAAGAAAGGGCACCCTCCATAGAGGGTGCACGGCCCTCATGGGTCCGCAGGAAGCCCCCAGTGGGACCGCTGGAGTAAATGAACTCCAAAGCCGCAGTCCTGATTTTCCCGCCGAGGTGCGGAGGACCCTGCGGGCAGGGGCTGAAATCCGAGGGCGAGCAGCAGTGGAGAAATCCAGCCTGCGACGGCTCTGGGCCTCGCTCGCTAGGGGAGCTGGAAGCTCCGCGGAGGCCGCTCCTGGAGGACCCTGGCGGCCCCTTCGCGAAGCTTCCCTGCCGCCCTCGGTGGGGGCGGGGGGGGGGCGGGGGAGCGTGCAGCCCTGACCGAACCAGCCCTGTCCTCATTTCCCCGAGGTCCCGCTTCCCGCCGGGCGCGTCAGGCCCGCGGCCCCTCGCGCGGTGACCGCCCCGCCGCCGCCGCCCCCGCCGCCCGCCTCACCAGCAGTCGCGGTTCGGGCACTTGCCCAGCATGTGGCGGCGGCAGAGGTGCAGCTGGTCGCAGGCCTGGCACTCGCCGCGCTGGTAGCGGGCGCAGAGGCGCGCCGAGGACACGGCCACCACCCGCCAGGCGCAGGGGCCGCCGCCGCCGCCGCCCGCGCCGGCCGCCACCTCGGCCTCGGCGTCCCAGAGGCCCTCCCTCATCTCCACCTCCTGCAGCAAGAAGCGGTCGGGCCCGGCCTGGCGCAGCACGTCAAGGAGCCGGGCCTCCGACAGCTCCACGTTTCCGCGCAGGTCCTGCAGGAACATGCGGCCGCCGTTGGCGCACAGCACCTTGGTGAGGAAGGAGCACACCGTGGGCTCCGCCATGGCCGCGGCCGAGCGCGGAAACCTGAGGCGGGCAGACTCCTCCCAGTCACGTCCACGACTCCGGCCCCGAGCTCCCCGGCCCGGCCCGGCCGAGAGGGGGAGGGCGCGCCGCGGCGACGGCGGCAGGGGGGCCCGGGGGCCCGCGGGACACCCCGGGCGCGGCCGTGGCGGGGGAGGGGACTGTATCCGCCGAGCGCCTGCTCTGTGCCGGCCCCTGGTCAAGGGCGGGGGGATGGGGGGGTCCTGGCCGGGAGACACGTGGAGAGTGGAGGAGTCGTGACACGCCAGCAAAGGAGAGAATCGGGGTGCCCGTAAGGACCGCGGAGATGAAACAGGTGACGAGGTGGGAAGGGCGGGCTGGGGCGCCCGAGGGAGTTGAGGGGGAAGGATTCAGTTAGCCAGGAGCCCCATGTGGCCTCGAGGCCTTGGAAGGTTGACCAGGTGGACCTGAGACGCGATGTAAGTGTGAGATACACAGCCTGGATTTGGAAGGTTGAGGGTGCAAACGATCTCATGAGTAACCGTTAGTCATGCTCCACTGGGGCGCCTGGGGGGCTCAGTCGGTTCAGCGTCTGCCTTCTGCTGGGGTCATGGTCCGGGGATCCTGGGATCTCGCCCCACATCGGGCTCCCCTGCTGGTTGGGGACTCCCCGTTTCTCCCTCTCCCTCTGCCGCTCCCTCTGCTCCTGCTCTTTCTCTCTCTGTCAAATAAATACAATCTTTAAACAAAAAATATGATCAATTGATGATATTTAAATAAAATGTCCTTACAATTTAATCCGTTTCTTTTACTTATCTAATGTAGTATGAGAAAATGTTAAATTACCTATGGGGCTCACTTTATCTCTGTTGGACACCAGTCTAGACCTGTTTACTCAGCAGCCATCCTTTCTGCCCAACACCTTGCTCATTTCGTGGACAGCTTTTGAGCCCCTGCTAATGTAGCGACGGAGTACGAAGTCGCGTAAGACTCGAAGGACTCAACCAGCTGTCTTACAGGGTGTTGTGAGGATGACGTGAGTTGATGTCATGTAATATAAAGAAGCTAAAGAGGAAGGCGACTGAGTGGCCAAGTGCTAGAAGATCTTCTCTGCCAGGCTTAGACATTTGAGCTTATGTGCTGAAGACCTGGGGAAACCATTGAAGGAATTTCAGCTGAGAGTGGAAGGATCCTTCTGCCCAGAATGTTCCCCCCTGCTCTAGATGTCTCCTTTCTGTCTTTCATCTGTGAGCATAAATGTCCTCTTTTCAGCAAGACTTTTCTGGACCTCCAAATGAGAGTAGTTCCCTCGTCTCTACATGGCACTTACCACTGACAGTTTCTCTTTTTCTTTATTTCTCTATTTGTAGAATTCAAGCCGTAAAAGCAGGAACCTGGTTGGTCTTGTTCATTGCTCTGTCCCCAGATTTACAAAACAGTACCTGGCCATACTTAGCAGAGGTGTTTTAGAAAGATCGATGGCAGCTATGAGAAGAATTGATTTCTAGAAAACCAAGACAAGTAACAGAAGAGTTACTTGAGGGACTATAACCTGTTTTCATGGTGTCCAGTCTCCACTGGACAATTCAAGGTAAGATGCCCAGTAGGCAGTTACGTATATAGATGTAGAGCCGACAAAAGATGAGGGGAATAGAGATGAGTGACATTAAATTATTAGGTAATTGAAGCTGTGAGAGTTCCTAAGCACACCCAGCAAAATGGAGAGTGCGTAAAGCAAATGTGAGACAACAGAACCTTGAAAAAGGGGAGGAGAAAAACCAGAAAACCGGAAGTAGCTCGTAATGCTCTAAGTCTTGTGACACTCGCCATTTGCACCTGGATTTTCTGCTCTGAGTTCTTTCTCCCCACTGAAGGAGCAAGCTTGCCAGCAATTGAGGGAGACTGGAATTACCAAGGTATTTACATTCCAGAAGAGTCCTTGACTAGTGATGTTCGAGAATTAGTGGTGTGGCGGCCCACTCAGACCCCCAGAGTTGGTATGAAGATTAAACTAAAGACATTTGAGATTCAGCAGACGCAGGAAGAAGCTCTCTTGGAACTTCCCTTATTTCAGTGAAAAGCAGAAAGTTCTGGAAGTGAGGCTGCCATAGATCCTCTCTCTGGGGCAGTTTTATGGTCATGAAGAAAAAAATAAAATGGAGATCACTGGCACTTGCATAAATAAACATTATCACAAACTTCCGTATCTTGTTTGTTCCTCCAGAAATCCATTTGCTTTTTCCCACAGAAGCCTTTTCTCCCCCATCCTCTCCCCTATTAATATAAATATGTAAACCCCTTTCTTTAACCATTTAGGGAGACACTTCATTTCCAGATGGATGTGATGAACTTAGAGGGTTTTTTTTTCTCCTACTGATCTGTTGTTTGTTAAATTTGCACTCCAGAAACTGAACCTAAAAGAATAAAGGAAGAGTTTTTCCTCCCAAATAGAGGCTAAATACCCCAGGGGATTATTTCTCAGGTGGAACAACTTCAAGGTTGTTCCATAGTCTCCCACAGGTCCTTCAGTGGCATTGAGCCCCAGTTGCCTACAGCTATAACCCTCTCATTAACAAGCCCTCTGTTGCCTTCCTTTCCCTGTCTCACTCCCCACTTCTCCACCAGCGTTTCCTGGGAGCACCTCCCAAATAAACTGCTTACATTCGATCCTTTTCTGTTTGCTTCTAAGGGAAGCCAGCCTAAGACATAAACCGATAAAGAGAGGGTAGAGAAAAATCAGAGTCATTCACGGACAGAGGAGAAACTTTCAAGGTGAAGACGGTCAGCATTATAAAATGCTATGGGAAGTTGCCCGACAAGGGTGCTGATAAATTAGGCAAGTTTATTTTGGAGGTATAGTGAGAAAAGGCAGATTTCTGTAGGCTAAGAGCAAAAAAGAATAGAAAAGTCCAGCTTTTTAAAATAAGTTATCTGGGGGCGCTTGGGTGGCTCAGTGGGTTAAAGCCTCTGCCTTCAGCTCAGGTCATGATCCCAGGGTCCTGGGATGGAGCCCCGCATCGGGCTCTCTGCTCAGCAGGGAGCCTGCTTCCTCCTCTCTCTCTGCCTGCCTCTCTGCCTACTTGTGATCTGTATCTGTGAAATAAATAAAATCTTTAAAATAAGTTATCTGAAAAGGTAAGGTAGTGATAAAATGATGATAAAAGGAAGACATAAGATTGAGAGCAGTGTTTTATTATAGAAGAGGCAAGCACAGTTATATGCCAAGTGAACAAAGCCAGTAAGAAGGGAAAGTTGAAAATCTGGCTGAGAAGAGAGAGAATTCAGTGGGTGATTTTCATAAGGCAACTGGGAGACGACGGGACACTGGAAGAATGAACCTCGGACAGGAGAAATACCTCTTCCATTTAGACAAGAGGAAAAGAAGTACAGGTGAGTATCTAAAATGACAAGTTTGTAGGCTTAAGATGAAGTAGAAAAGATCCAATAGCCATTTGTGGTGTTGTTAAGGGAGAATGGGTGAGGAGGCTGGTGGAGGTTTAACACAGCTGTCTTGGGGGGATGGGGCAATGTGTATGGGGAGGACAAGTGGGCAGGCAGGGGGCTTTGCCAAATTTGAGTACCAGGCATGCACAGTGGTATTAATCCAAACTGCTAATTCCCTCCAAAAGTACTCAATGTTAAAAAAAATAAATAAAAATGAAAGTACACATTTATAGAAAGAGAATTTGATGAAGCCTCTGCTAAGATGAGAAAAGTCAAGGGTTCTGGGTGATCGAAAGTTATCAATTGAAGGAGTGGTTGGGTACTGAATGGCCTCGGGGTAGGTAAGGAAGGAATCGAAGCCCAAAAGGGGCTGCATGTGTGTGGAAAAAGCAGATGTAGGAAATGTGAGATCCAAATCCAATGGGTTTTTACCTTCACTTGAATCAAAGTTATGCTGCCATCTAGGGATCTTCCTCTTTCTTTCCATCCAAAGCTCTGTGATTCAAAAAGAATGCATGGAGAAGGGCTTTTGAAGGAAGGACTGATAGGATATTTTTAACTTTTGTGCTTCAGCCAGGCCCTGTTCCCACTCCTGGGACCAAAGGAAGAAAGGCATATGCCATCGCCACCACCCTGCTGCTTCCCGACAGCTTTCTGGTCATCAGCTCCTGGAATGAAAAAGCCAGAAGGGGCAAACACATCCTCTAGCCCCCACTGAATAAATTAGTGTCTGCCGCTGATTCCCCTTTTTGGAGATACCTAGAAATAAATACAGTCCATCCAGACAGCAGGGCAAAGTTAATGTTTCTCTTTATTGATAGTCTCGAATTACACTTGAAGAAATACAAATCAAGGACTGAAATGTAAACATCTGAGCTTACTTTATTCAACACAATGTATCCAAGGGATCCACATGTCAAACACACAGCCAAATATCAGGTAAGTACAGTGAACGCAGCGGGTTAACGGGTCGACTCAGCCCTCAAAGAGCTTACATTCTAATGCAGAAAGCAGACAACCACAAGTTGGGCAGATGCTAAACATGAACACATGCAGGCACACAGTCTTTTAAAAACCAGGGGCTTGGAAAGCAAGCATCTCATCTACTACTCCATAGAAAAACTCCTTATGGAGGTAAAAGTAAGCACATCTGAGGATTCTAGACATTAACTAAGTCAGTGGTTCTCACTGCGTATTTTGGAAATGGATGCGTTGTTGGCTTCATAACCAGTGGGCACTATTACTGGCCACTGAGGGGATGCAGCCAGGGAGAACGGATGTCCTGCAGTGGATGGGTTAGTCCCACACACCGAAAACTTATTCTGTACCCTATTCGCCTCTTTAATGTCCCACCGGACATTTATGTAGGACCTACAGCTCGCCAGAGGGAATACCGTTCATTTTTCCCTCGTAGACAATCTGTTATCCTTATACCATTAAGGTAATTGTGCTCTTTCCCTAACCACATACAGAGAAGGTATGTGGTCTGTTATGACTCGCCCTAACACTGATTTTCATCCCAGAGTTGCCCACACCTCTCATCTGTCATTTTCCTGTACTTCTTTATCAGAAGTAGCCTCCGAACGACTCTGAAATTCAAAGCTATTCACTCTAGGTAGGAGTAGATCTCTATTTCCTGATGTATAGATAGCATAATCACGCCTGAGCATTTACATACAGAAACTCCTTGTACTTTAATTACAAATTTCTTTCCTTTTGTGTCTCCATTATAACACAGCTGGGGTGTTAGATAGGTTTTTAAAGACATTCACGTGTGTAAGGAGACTGTATCACCTGGGAGTCCTCTCAGGCCAACAAACGGGATGTGACAAAATGTGACTGCCCTGGAAAGGATGAACAGATCTGACAGGGGCTATGTTGCCCTATACCTGGGGGGAGGAGAGGGTGCTGCTGGCACTTAGTACAGGAGAGCCAGGTATGCCAAACGTCTTGAAATATACTGGACAGTTCCTCACAATAAGAAATTATTCTGCACCCTACACGAGTTTTGAATGTCTCGCTAGACATTCTTGTATGACCTACGGCTCGTCTGCAAAAAACAGACTATATCCTCATTTTCTCCATGTCGACAGTTTGATTTCCTTGCATAGTATCTTTATTTCAATGAAGGCTATTTCGATATATCTCTTATAAATACTATCATATGCAAATAAGTTATGCATCACTAGTTTTTTTCCCTAAGATCCACTCCATTCCCTGCTTTTTCATTTTCCCATACTTTGTATAAAGTCAGTTTTGATCTTCTACCTTCTTGTAAATTTGCCCATTATGAGTAGATGTAAACATCTGATTACTTAAGTCTTCTAATATAGTCGTGCCCAAGTAATGTACCTTTTATTTTCCTTTTATGATAATGCTAATTTTAATTAATTTTAAATTTATATCTGAAATTATGTGTAGGTAGAGTATATTACCACTGGATTGCACTTTGAGGATAATAAGGCAGATGTTACAATGTCTGTGTAAAAAAAAAAAAAAAGGGCAGGCATGTTCATTGAGAACCACTGAGCTACCAAAGAACTAAAAGTAAGCCAGAGTGGCTTAGGTAGAAGAAAAAAATGATAGAGGGCAAGGAACAGAGAAATCATGTGGGGCCATAATAATGATTTTGATCTTTATTCTAAAGGCATGGTCAGATTTGTGTTTTTAAAGATTATTATGTAAAAAATGTTAAAATATGACCATTCTTACTGCTAAGTAAAGAACTCAGAAGGGGACAACGAAATATTTAAGAGGGAAAATTAGATTTGGGAACACCTTGGGAGAAGAAGAGGAAGAAGTCAAGGATGACTTTTGGCACAGAACACTCGGGGAAAAGATGATTCGTTTAAAGGAGGCAGATTGAGAATTCCATTCGGGACATGTTGCTTTACAGGTGTCTGTGAAATATCCAACCAGAGATGTCTAATGCGTGATCAGAGTTAGACAATTTGCATCTCTGAAAACGTGAGAACCAAGATCAGGAAATGAAAACTCCAAAACAGATGTACCATTAAAAAAAATAAAAATAAAAGCACATGAGAGTACCTATTTGTGACAAGCCTTCCAGAAAATAATCCTTTATTAATCCTAATAAGCCCTAAAAAATCTCTATGCATTTGTTACTTGTGGAGTCCTTTAAACCAAGGGGTTGTGGATCTACCACACTGTAGACTGTACTGATTGTACAACCTATAGGAGACTGTACCGATCTACTATCTGACTAATAAAAAATCACCTCTAATGCTAATTAACTTTTATAACATGTCTGCTGGCAGGAGATGTAACAGGAAATTTCGGTGAATGGTACAGAATGTGGAAAAGAAAAACTGAAAGGAGAACTCTGTTTCCTAAGAAGGAAAGAAATCTTGGTCCAGGAACCTCAACTGCTTTAAAAACTGATTGTACTTCAATTCCATACAATCCGTGATATTTAGTAAAAAAGAAGCCCCTTACAGGTGTAAGACCTGTTTGAGGCATTGTTCTCTTTGTTCGGATTCTGTGCTCACCAGGAAACAAATCTCGCCTCCTTAAGGGGCCCATCCTTCAGTAGGAAGAGCCTGGCTCCTAATTCCTTGGTGAGCCTCACCCACTACAGCGAACGCCTACAAGAGCACTCAGGTTTATCAAGTCATGCTTCTGTGAGTCTGGTTACTGGAACTCAGACCCCCCACAATACAGACATTTCATCAAAGTCCAACCTGAAAACCTTCTCTATAATCATATACTAGAATGTAAATGTCTACTCTGCTACAATTACATAAAGAACCCGAACGGGCAATTAACTCCAGCTGGCTGCTTCTCTCCGAGCCCCACTGTGCGGCTCTTTTCATTGCATTCCAGAGAACCAACATGGATGGAGCCCCTAAATGAACGTAGAGATAAAGAAATGTGTGCCCCAACTCGGTTTTACCACAAAGGTATAGTACGGTTACATCCATGATGGCATTTAAATTACCTTTTCTCCCCACCCCCCCAAACCCCACCCCTGGATTTTCCTAAAAATTCTCCCCCCAACTTTCCATAATTTTCTATCCAAGGCAGTACGGTCTTATGTCCTTACACCCACAGGCATTTTTAGATTTCTCTCAAATTGCCCAAATTACTTTTCTTTCAACTTAACCAAAACCAAACCATGTCCTACAGTAAACGAAGAGGAGCTGGGAGAGAAACTTGTTGCAGTTACAGACGTTTTAGAAATCCGTCTTTCCCAGTTACAGCTAAGACAGTGGTTCCCAAACTCTAGGACACATTTGAATCCTCGGGATTTAAAAAAATACCACTGCCCAGCCTTCATACCAGAAACAGTGATTTAGTTGGCATGGGGTACGATCTGAACACTGGACTTGTTAAAAAGCTTCCCAGACAATTCAGATGTGGAGCAAAGTTTGGGAACCACTGATCTAAGGCGTTTGATAACTAGATGAAAAATGTAAAAATGTTATGATCTGGGGCAATCTGGCTCTGTAAGCGAACAGAAGGGTGATGGCCTCCTTTAGGACACTGTATTCATCACTCCTAACTAATCACGCAGGCTTTGTCTAGTTCAGTATATTCAATCACATATTCTGGGTAAATCTGATCTTTCTCGAAGATGACAAAAACGGAGGGATTCAACCTTATATCCACATAGCTGTCATACGGCGGTGGGGGAGGGCTAACGCTTCCCATCTCTCCTTGAGTAAAATCTCCAACCAGGACTCGAGCTACAAACATAACGATGTTTTTGGTATCACACTGGCAATTTTTATGGGCATGGATGGCATCTTTTGTGAAGTAAATGCCTAGAAACCATCAGAAAAAGAGAAAAAGTAAAAAATTACTATGAAAGAAGGCATGTAGTTTTTAAGATTACTTACATAACATCAGATGATGGGCGTTCCCTAAGCATGTGTCAGCAACACCTTATGGATACTTTTCAACTTTCCTTTGTACCGAAAAAAATGTTTATGACACGAGTAAGTCTGAATCCGCTACATGACCCTGTTCTGAAATAACAGAAACGCCACTGTGCAGCGGCTCCCAGGGACGGTGTACGCAGCCCAATTCGTGCAAATCATCCAGGGTGAGCTGACTTGGAACTTGTTGGACCAAAGATCCTCCAGCGGAGGCCGTTTTCTGTTGTGTACATTTTAAGGAACAAAGGTCACGTACTACTGATGGGAAGGTCTCAGAAAATGTGAAAGAGGGAAGCATAGCACGGGCAAGCAATGGACCCCGTAGACCTTTCCAAAAACAGTTGATCTATCGTCCACAACCTTAGAACAACCCCTGCCATCAATGAGGTCGCTCTCTCCTTTTTTTTTTACACTGTGTTTGTTTATTTGAGAGAGAGAGAGAGAGTGCACACGCATGCGTGTGTGCAGTGGGGGGAGGGGCAGAAGAAGGGTGAGCATCCCAAGCAGGACTCCACTCTCAGCGCTGAGCCCAGGCAGGGCCTCATCTCACAACCTGAGATCATGACCTGAGCTTAAATCAAGAGACTGAGGCTTCATGGAATGAGCCATCCACGTGCCCCTGCATCACTGAGGTTTCTGTACTCAGCAGATCAACAATGATCTCTTGACAAATTGAAATTTCCTATTTTAATTTCTGTCATTGCCAGATGCTTCTCTCTCTCTCTCTCTCTCCCTGAGATTTATTTATTTGAGGGCACCTGGATGGCTCAGTCGGTTAAGCAGCTGCCTTTGGCTCAGGTCATGATCCCAGGGTCCTGGGATCAAGCCACCCATAGGGGTCCCTGCTCCTTGGGGAGCCTGCTTCTCCCTCTGCCTGCTGCTCTGCCTACTTGTGCTCTCTGTCAAATAAATACATAAAATCTTTAAAAAAAAAGATTGATTTATTTGAGAGAGACAGCATGGCGGGATGGGGTGTGAGGGAGGGTGTGAGCAGAGAGGAAGGGAGAAGCAGACTCCCCACTGAACAGGGAGCCTGACACCAGGCTCCATCCCAGGACCCTGAGATCATGACCCGAGCTGAAGTTAGCTGTTTAACCGACTGAGCTGCCCAGACACCCCATTTCTCTCTGTCTTTTTATTTATTTATTTATTTATTTTTAGTAATAACTTTTTTTTTCAAGATTTTATTCATTTATTTGACAGACAGAGATCACAAGTAGGCAGAGAGGCAGGCAGAGAGGGAGAGAGGAGGAAGCAGGCTTGCTGCCGAGCAGAAAGCCCAATGCGGGACTCGATCCCAGGACCCTGAGATCATGACCTGAGCTGAAGGCAGAGGCTTTAAACCACTGAGCCTGCCTGAGTGGCTCAGTTGGTTAAGCGGCTGCCTTTGGCTCAGGTCATGATCCCAGAGTCCTCGGATCGAGTCCCACATCGGGCTCCTTGCTCAGCAGGGAGCCTGCTTCTCCCTCTGCCTGCCACTCTGTCTGTGCTCCCTCTCTCTCTGACAAATAAATAAATTAAAAAAAAAAAAAAAAAAACAAAACACTGAGCCACCCAGGCACCCTGTCTGTCTTTTTAAAAGAAATGTGGAGGCACCTGGGATGCTCAGTCGGTTAGGCATCTGACTCTTGATTTCGGCTCAGGTCATAATCTCAGGGTCATGAATTTGAGCCCAACCTTGGGCTCCCTGCTTAGCAGGGAGTCTGCTTGAGATCCTTTCTCCCTCTCCCTCTGCCCTTATCCGCACTGCTCGTGCTAAATAAGATCTTTTTAAAAATTAAAAAATAGGGGCACCTGGGAGGCTCAGTGGGTTAAAGCCTCTGCCTTCGGCTCAGGTCATGATCTCAGGGTCCTGGGATTGAGCCCCACATCGGGCTCTCTGCTCAGTGGGGAGCCTGCATCCCTCTCTCTGCCTGCCTCTCTGCCTACTTGTGATCTCTCTTTCTGTCAAATAAATAAATCTTAAAAATAAAATTAAATTAAATTAAAATTAAAAAATAAAAGAAATGCATTTATATTTGTGAATCTGATTTTCTATGCAAAAGTTAGTAAAATGAATTCATTTTATTTATGGTAACAAGTGCTTAATATTTTTCCATTTACCTTGTTTATTTTTTTATTACTGATTTAAAAAAAATAATTTAAATGTTTGAATTCCAGAAATACTGCTTATCATAACTGAAGAGGTCAGATACTAGATATTCTGGGTAAATGACGTTCAACTCTATTTGGAATAAGAAACAAAAGTCCATTACACTGACCTACCATTTCCTGACCTGCTGTCCCTCCCAAACACTGCTGTGGGGCTTCTCTCACCTGTTTCCAGGCATTTACACACATATATAACACATTTACTCTGGTACAGTTTAATGTTCTCTTATTTGTTCATTAATAGGATTATACTGTATGAACTGTTCTGCATTTTTTTACACTCTAGTCCTAGAAATTTCGCTGTCACCCCATTTAACCCTACCTCATTCTTTTTTTTTTTTTTTAAGATTTTATTTATTTGACAGAAAGAGATCACAAGTAGGCAGAGAGGCAGGCAGAGAGACAGAGAGGGAAGCAGGCTCCCTGCCGAGCAGAGAGCCCGATGCGGGACTCGATCCTGAGATCACAACCTGAGCCGAAGGCAGCGGCTCAACCCACTGAGCCACCCAGGCGCCCCAACCACCTCAT
>PISX010010396.1:36976-70806 GCA_004024625.1 Mellivora capensis | reverse complement strand
GTTCATCATCACTAGCCATTAGGGAGATTCAAATTAAAACCACATTGAGATACCACCTTACACCAGTTAGAATGGCCAAAATTAGCAAGACAGGAAACAACGTGTGTTGGAGAGGATGTGGAGAAAGGGGAACCCTCTTACACTGTTGGTGGGAATGCAAGTTGGTGCAGCCACTTTGGAGAACAGTGTGGAAATTCCTTAAGAAATTAAAAATAGAGCTTCCCTGTGACCCTGCAATTGCACTACTGGGTATTTACCCCAAAGATACAGATGTAGTGAAAAGAAGGGCCATCTGTACCCCAATATTTATAGCAGCAATGGCCACGGTCGCCAAACCGTGGAAAGAACCAAGATGCCCTTCAACAGACAAATGGATAAGGAAGATGTGGTCCATATACACTATGAAGTATTATGCCTCCATCAGAAAGGATGAATACCCAACTTTTGTAGCATCATAGACAGGACTGTAAGAGATTATGCTGAGTGAAATAAGTCAAGTAGAGAGTGTCAATTATCATATGGTTTCACTTATTTGTGGAGCATAACAAATAACATAGAGGACATGGGGAGATGGAGAGGAGAAGGGAGTTGAGGGAAATTGGAAGGGGAGGTGAACCATGAGAGACTATGGACTCTGAAAAACAACCTGAGGGTTTTGATGGGGCGGGGGATGGGAGGTTGGGGGAACCAGGTGGTGGGTATTGGGGAGGGCACGTATTGCATGGAGCACTGGGTGTGGTGCAAAAACAATGAATACTGTTAGCTGAAAAGAAATTTAAAAAAATTTTTTTAAATGCAAAAAAAAAATTAGTGCATAACTGTAACAGCCAGTCTGCCTTTTCATTGAGGCATGAGGATAATTAAATTTGTGAAATCAAACTTAAAAAAAAAAATTCTGGATCAGGTTTATTACTTACATCTGTTTCAATTAGATCCCTGGCCATGTCCTTTTCTTGTTCTTTCTTTTGGGATGAATTCCTCCCATTTCAGTATTTTGTCTAGGTCTTTGTCTTCTTTTGTGTGTTAGGAAAGCCTGTTGTGTTTCCTGCTCCTGAGAGTAATACTTTATTAAGAAGTGGTCATGTACTGTCCAGAGCTTAGTGGTTAAGCAAGTGTTTCTGGTGTATGCTGTGTATGCTGTTTTGGCTGCTCTTTCCTTCAGGTCAGTCCTTTGCAGAGTTTCTTCTTCCCTGCAGTGGGGAGTGTTTGAACCTTGGCCAGAGTGAAAGGTTTTAACTAGGTGTGCCCTGGTCTGCTTGTAAAATAGGCCTGATACTGTTACCACTAGAGCTGAAGCTTTGAGGCTCTCTTTGGTCATCAGATAGGTGTGTGCTGGGGGGGAGGGGTGTTCTGCTGGTCTTTTGGGGAGGGGCCTGATGCTTCTCAGGTATGCTTGCCCTAGTAAAGGACCTGCAGAGCACAGGGGGCGGGGCTTGGTGTAAGGCTCTCAGACCTCCACTGTTGGCCCTTTGCTGCTCACTGAAGTCAATCCGTGTTGATGGGTAGGGGAGAAAAATGGCACCAGCCCTCTCCCTCATTCATGGAGAGGGGAGTTCACCCCTGTTGCTGTCCAGGAAGCCCTCACAGAAGAACATTTTCCCCGTGTGTGTCCCATGCATCCCTCAGATCCATGCTATCACCCTGTCTGTCCAAGCCGCCGCCACCTCGCAGTACAGTACTCTTATGTTCTATCCCAGGCAGGCTGCCCAATTTTAAAAACTCTCACCTGTAGGGACCTGGTGTGGGTGGACCTGTCCTGGTCTTTTTGCCCGTGCTTGTACTGTTGCTGGTTTGTCCCAAAAGGGCAGTTGCACTAAAACACAGGGTGTGGAGTTTGGAGTAAAGCACTGTGAAGAGTGGGTGTCCAAGTTAGCCACCCTTATCAGATGTCTCTGCCTCTGCTGAGGTGCAGGGAAAGGAGTTGGTGCTCACCAGCTCTTTTGTCCCAGAGAGGCAATGCCATCTCTCCCAAGTGCAATCAAGGAGGGGGAAACGTCTCTCCTAGTGCGTCTCAGGATCCTCAGATTGCATTGTCTGCTCCCAGGCCTCCTCCCTCCTTCTCTACAGGAGTATTACAGCGCCCACCAGGCTCCATACCAACCATAGTGCAGACTTCTAAAACTCCAGTCTTTGAGCTCTGCTGATTATAAAAACTCATGATAATCAGCCCCTCTCATTTTCCTGGTCAGTGGTTTTGGGGAATTCTTTTTGTTATGTGATCCTCTGCTGCTCCCTCTCTCTCTCCTCTCTCTCTTTCTCTCTCAGTCTCTCCCTTTTCCCCATCCCCCTGTTTCCATGATCAGGGCTCCTTCCTCTCCACAATACCCATGAATCTTTTCCCCTACAAATCATGTCTCCACAAGTCCTGCCTCCAGAGTGTTGTTTCTTCTCTCCCTCTAGTTGTGCAGTTTTTTTCCTCTCAAGTCCTTAGATCGATTTCTTGGGTGTTCAGAATGATTTGATATTTATCTAGGTGTGTTCAGGGGATGAGGCAAGCATAGGGATCTTCTACTGCTTTACCATCTTAACCTCTATTCTTCCAGTCTTAAAAAAATATATTTTCGGGACGCTTGGGTGGCTCAGTTGGTTGAGCGGCTGCCTTCGGCTCAGGTCATGATCCCAGCGTCCTGGGATCGAGTCCCACCTCGGGCTCCTTGCTCGGCAGGGAGCCTGCTTCTCCCTCTGCCTCTGCCTGCCACTCTGTCTGCCTGTGCTTGCTCTCTCTTCCTCTCTGACAAATAAATAAATTTAAAAAAATATATATATATTTTCTTATAAGTACTGCAACACATCTGTATTTTTGCCCTAACAATATTAAAATATTAATTTTAAAAGTAGCTAAAATTTATTGGGTACTGAAGGTTATGTCTTTGAAAAAACATTTTGCTTTTCTATGGAGAGCGGTTATCATGAAATTTTAAAAATTCAGCTACTTAGTACACAGATTACCTCCATCCTTATGTTTCATTCAAAATACAGGGGTTGCCTTCTGCCAAAATAGAGTAATATAAAAATGGTTCCACCAAGAATTTTTCCCAGTGTGGACTTCCTGAAGAAGTAGTCTCTTTGGCTTTCTTCATAACTGCCCCAGTCTTTGGGGATGATCTTAGCCCCATGAAAATATCTAGGGTCAGAATTTTCTTCCTTCTAACTCTGTAGGTCCTCTAGACAGCAATGGCATTTGGACTTAAATAGGGTAACTTTTATTTCACTTCTATTAAAAAATAGTGTTACATAAAATAAACATTCTAGCATAACGGCTAGGTAAATTATGCTATATCTACTTGATATTGTTATATTGTACTCATACATTTTGCTGTTTATGGAATATTGTAATTCTCAGATATGTTGGACTATATAAAATCCATAATGAACATTTTGTGGAGCCTAGTATTTAGTGCAATTTTTTTCAGTAAATGTTCTAAATATGAGAAAGTTTTTTATAAAATATGAAATGACATTAGATAAAAGCCGTTTTTAGTTGTAGTGGCATGTATTAGGTAAATTACTTAATATAATAATATTAATAATGTGTAAAACATGTTGTTTGTAGGATAATGAACTAATACCTAATAGAGGGAAAACATTTAGCCAATACCTAACATATAGTAAGATCTCAAATGTTAGGTCTTAGTAGCACTTATTCATATCAGAAGTGAAATATTACATATACTAACACATAGTATGTTAGTAAAGCTTAGTCTTTTAGAAACAGTTATATCCAAATAGTTTTAAGTAGCCTTCCTGTTCAGTTTCTGGCTCCACAACTTGATAAATTTCTTTATCTGCAAAACGTGGGTAGTGTCTACTTTGTAGAGTAAATGTTAAAAGTAAGTGAAGTGTGTAATACATTCAACAGGCCCAGAATAATGTTTGGCACAAGGTTAAATATGTTAGCTATTTTTGTCATTGCCAGATTTTTTTTTAAAGATTTTATTTATTTATTTGACAGACAGAGATCACAAGTAGGCAGAAAGGCAGGCAGAGAGAGGAGGAAGCAGGCTCCCTGCTGAGCAGAGAGCCCAATTCGGGGGCTCGATCGCAGGACCCTGGGACCGTGACCTGAGCCAAAGGCAGAAGCTTTAACCCACTGAGCCACCCAGGTGTCCCAATTGCCAGATTTTTTGAAAATAAGCTTACTGGTGTTCTGATGGTGCCTTACTTACTGTGCCTTACTGTGTTGTTTTTGTTTTTTGTTTTTTTTTTAGAAGACCAAGAACATAATTTTGCATTTTCACTGATAGAAATTTATAAATCTTTTAATACCCTCTCTGCTGGGGAAAAGAGACAGACAGACATAGGTTCCCCAAACTTTTGTCTTCTTGAGACACTTCTTTTAAGGTCAGACATCTTTTCAAAGCAGGTAAAGCTCTTCAATGTATGATCTTTGGGAGAGTAGTTTATTATTTTTTTAATTGTTTTATTTTTTATAAACATATAATGTATTTTTATCCCCATGGGTACATGTCCTGTGAATCGCCAGGTTTACACACATCACAGCACTAACCATAGCACATACCCTCCCCAATGTCCATTACTCCACCCACCTCTCCCGATCTCCTTCCCCACAGCAGCCCTCAGTTTGTTTTGTGAGATTAACAGTCACTTATGGTTTGTCTCCCTCCTGATCCCATCTTGTTTCTTTTCTTCTTTTCCTACCCCCCCCAACCCCCCATGTTGCATCTCCACTTCCTCGTATCAGGGAGATCATATGATAGTTGTCTTTGGGAGAGTAGTTTATTACTGCTCACTTTGCCACCCTAAAAATGTGATTTATTTATTGGCCAAATGCTTAGTGTATACTTAGATAGCTCAATATTTGTTTTTATCTTAGAAGATACAATACTTGGAATTATTAACACTTAAAATGACTATGCATTGTTTGTAAGATTGAATACCAATTTATGAATTATAGAGAAAATTTATAAAGACTAAAGTGTTTTTTTTGTATCTTTGTTTTTAGTTGGTAGATAAACTTAATACCAATACTGAAATGGAAGAAGTAATGAATGATTACAACATGGTAAGAAAATTTACAAGTATAAGCAATAGACTTACATAGATCATATCCTCCAATACAAAGCATATATCTAGAAATTACACACCTTAAAGATAGGTATTATTCTGATCCTAAATACCATTATTACAGTTGAGGTTCCTCAGTTGCTTTCTTTTTTTATTAAAGATTTTATTTTTAAGTAACCTCTACACCCAACGTGGGGCTTCAACTCACAAACCCAAGATTAAGAGGTTGCATGGTATACTGAGCCAGCAAGGCATCCCTTCAGTTGCTTTTTAAATTTCTTCCTCTTGATCAGATCTCCCTAATATATGCTTTAGTCTCTTTCTACAAGGTTAGGTTGAACTGGTCTCACACACAGCATTAGTTAGGGAGTCTCATCTATATTTCCTTGTATATAAATTAGTTTGGAATACTTTTGGTTTAATATTTGCACAAATGGAGCTGAGTACTCACTGGAAATGCAATGTCATCTTTACAAAGTTCTATAAGTAAGAGGGGAATGTAAATAGTTACCATAGGATGCCAGATATAATACTTTTTGATTGATAAATGAGAACTTGTGTTCAGTGTTCTTAGATTCTTTAGTAGAAAACAAAATATTAGTAGCTAACTTGTTTTGATTACAAACATTTGGAAGAAAATAACATAAATAGAGCCTGTAGTTTATATAATTTATAATTTATACAATTTAAAAAAAATTTTTTTTAATTTATTTATTTGTCAGAGAGAGAGTGAGAGAGTGAGAACACGAGCACAGGCAGACAGAGTGGCAGGCAGAGGCAGAGGGAGAAGCAGGCTCCCCGCCGAGCAAGGAGCCCGATGTGGGACTCGATCCCAGGATGCTGGGATCATGACCTGAGCCGAAGGCAGCCACTCAACCAACTGAGCCACCCAGGCGTCCCTAATTTATACAATTTTTATATAGCTTATGATATAGGTTAAAACTTACAGTCAGACTATTCTGTGAAAGTATAGAATTTATACAATGAGTTTTTTTCTAAATTGGGGTTCTAAAAACATAATTTGGTGAAATTAGTCTTAGGAACACAGCAAAATTCCTAATTAAAAAATATATTTTTAATGCCACATGTAAAATGTGGAAACTTCTTTATGTGTTCTGTCAGTTGTTTGGGATAGAACCAAATTCTAGGCTGAATATGCACAGGTAGAGTCAATTAGTAGTACTCGGGTAAAATTCTGCTTAAGGATAAAACTTGTGTTTGTTTGGCCTAAAATCAACATACTACTAATCAACTATTGAACATCCAAAAATTTCAGAAATTCAATTTACATAAATGAAGTTTACATTGGATTATTTGATAGATCACTAAAGAATAGTGAATATTTTTGGTGTGAGATTACAGTGCCTGTGAAAAAGACTTCCTTTTTTGGGGGTTGTAGTTTGTTAAGTGAAATAAGTACTTTTTTTTTTTTAACTTTGCATGTGGCATTAGGATTATTATAATAATCTCTCAATTAGTTCATGACCAGAATAAGTTTTAAAGAAGTATTTCAGTTTAATAGTAATTTTTTATCACTAACTTCTCCATTAACTCTTCATTCAGCTTAAAGCTCAAAATGATCGAGAAACACAAAGTATGGATATCATATTTACTGAAAGACAAGCGTAAGTACAATCCATTTAGAAATCAAACACTTCTAAGGAGCTGAATTAGGTAGTTTAATGTTGAAGTCATTTATTTCCTTATAAATTCTCTTGCTTTTTTTTTCTTGCATTTTTCTTTTCTTAAGTAACCTCCACACCCAATGTGGAGCCCAGTGCGGGCCTAAACTCAAAACTGTGAGATCAAACCTTGAGCTGAGAGCAAGAGCTCAACCGGGTCACCGAGGTGCCCCTTCCCTTGCATTTTATTTTAAAAAGTTGAATATTTGCAATACAAATTTTATTGTTTACACATCTGTTATTTTCATTTACCATTAAACACCCAAATCCTGGATAAATAAAATTACTGTCATTTATCATTAAGTACCTAAATCTGGATAAATAAAATTAATACGTAGACTAGATAAATAAAATTCCTATTTCAAATAATTTCAAAATCTAAGATGTATAAGAACATCTTCATCTCTACCATTTATAACTTTAACCTGGGCTTTTTAACTTGTTTGAATTATGAGATTCAAGGTCCAGTCTAATAAAACACACATTATAGTGAGCTCTTTACATTATTTCATTATTCAGTTTTTAACTTCTAATTAAGTTATATTAATGCATATATGTGTATACATCTTTTTATATAACATGGTTAAAGATCCAATAGCAAATAATTTTGACTTTGGTAATAAGTGGAAGTGTGGCAGTGACAAAAGCCTGCAAAGGTAATAGGTAGATGTGATATACTTGTTTTAGACCATTTGGGCTGCTATAACAATATACCATAAACTAGATTAACTTATAAACAAGAGGAATTTATTGCTTACAGTTCTGGAGGCTGGGCAGTCCAGGCTCAAGGCAGCAATGTGGTCCTGTTCTGGTGAGGTCCCTCTTCCTGTTCATACCAGACATCTTGCTATATACTGCTATGGTGGAAGGGGGTCTATGGCATCTTTTTTTTTTTTTTTTTTTTTTTTTTTAAATTTATTTGACAGAGAGACAGTGAGAAGGAACACAAGCAGGGGAAGTGGGAGAGGGGGAAGCAGGCTTCCTGTCGAGCAGGGAGCCTGATACAGAGCTGGATCCCAGGACTCTGAGTTCATGAGGTGAGCCGAAGGAGACACTTAATGACTGAGCCACCCAGGGAAGCCTGTGGGATCTCTTTTATTAGGGCACTAATCCTATTTGTGAGGGTTCCACCCTAATTACCTAATCACTTCCCAAAGATTGTACCTGCTAATACCATTACCTTTAGGGGCTGGGATTGCAACACACATTTTGGAGGGACATAAATATTCAGATAATTACAGTAGTTAACATAATTATTCTTCATTGATTTTTGGCTATAATTAAATACTGTCTGAATCTATGCAAACATAAAACACAAGCTATTTTATATCCTCCCATCCCATAATATTTAGTCTCAGAGTTTTATCAGTCTTAATCTCTTTGAGAACAAGGGTAATAATTAATCAAAATTACTTAAATTCCGTGATACCAAATACACTGTCCTGTTACTTATGCATATAACATAAATATTTGATGAAGAATAAGATGTTAACATGTAATGGTAAAACATTTGAAAGATTAATATAATTTTTTTGTTGATTAAAAACAAAGGAACCTCTTTTTCCCTTATCTGTCATTTAATACTGCTGTAAAGTGCTGCCTTAAAAATTATAAATACCGGAAGTCTCTTCCCATTTACAAAGAAAATTACATATTCATGGTGACCAAGCTCTTACTTGAAAACTTCTTTTTTACTGTTCTGGTTTTGAACCATTTAGAAAATATTTATCATTTACAATACATGAAATAACTCCTTTAGTTACCTAAAAAGTAAATAAGGAACTATAGTCCGTTGAACACCTAACAGAGTTTAGAACATTAAGGTTCTCATTTATTTCATCACTTATCTGCAGTTATATGATATTCGGGTCAGATTTAAAAATACTATATGTAGGGACGCCTGGGTGGCTCAGTTGGTTAAGCAGCTGCCTTCGGCTCAGGTCATGATCCCGGCGTCCTGGGATCAAGTCCCACATCGGGCTCCTTGCTCGGCAGGGAGCCTGCTTCTCCCTCTGCCTCTGCCTGCCACTCTGTCTGCCTGTGCTCGCTCACTCTCTCTCCCCCTCTCTCTGACAAATAAATAAATAAATAAAATCTTTAAAAAAAAAAAAAAAAAAAAATACTATATGTATATGTTTTATATATATTTCATCCAGAAAGATAACTCACAGATTATAAATTTAAGTTTTAGGCTTTTATGTCTATTTGGTTCATTTGGTTAAGGAATAAGTTTTTAAAATGTGGTGGTTTGTCCTGAAATGTCAGCAGTTTCTTAATATCTGTAGTTTGTAATTGAGTCTGAGTGTAATTCGTTCTCCTGACCCTTTTAAGCAGAAATTTAAATTAAGAACAAAAAGTTATCTTCATGAAGTTTACTTTAGGCAGCAGGTGAATAGATTTATATCATGCATTTATGAGATGACCAACATCTCAGTAACACAAAGGGTCTACATTGACTACACATTCAAAAGGAGTTGGTAATGCCATACCTTGAGAAGGCAGGTCCAAAAAACTTCATTCTCTTTTAGTATGAGCAGTTAGTGTGGTATGACTAAACCATCTGGTTTGTTATAGAACCATCTATTCATAATAAGTTAGTTATAGTATACAGCCTTTAGTATATTACTATAACATTATACTTAGCTTTAATTCAGTTTCATATGCCAACCATTCAGTTATTAGAGGCTCAAGAGATTAGATGTAGTCTTTGCTCATTCATAATTATATTACATTTTACTACATTTTCAAAACATTAATATTTACCTCTTAAATTAGGAAATGATATTTTGGTAAAATGGTATTTGGTAATATGATAGATTATTTAGAAAAAGATGCATTTTGTTTCCATAATTATCTCTTATAATTTTATTTTCATAATTATCTCTATAACCAAGATTTAAAACAATAAAGTAAAATTGATATTATCTAGTAGGAAATATTACTTGTACAACATTTCTGCCCTTTATTGAGAACATGTTTCTATAAATACAAGCAAATATGCATTATAAATAAGTGAGTCAGTTCTGTTTCATAGGGTATATATCATCCTAAACAGTTTTTATTTCCCTCAGTGGATATTTGAACTGAATTTACTATGGATATTACCTTTAAAATGACTTATTCTACAGAATATAACGTATATATACGTTATTCTTTAGTCTCTTTTTTCTGAGGAACTATGAAGTACAGATGCATTTTAAAAACTTTATTATAGAAAAATTTGAACATACACAAAAATAAAAGTGTTACTGTACTTATATCATCTCCTAGCTCCATCAGCTCATATCCAATCCTGCTCCATATAGACATCTAGGCACTACTCCCTTCCCTGTATAATGATGAAGAAAACCTAAAATATATTATTTCATTTGTGAGTATATTTTATTATAGTGTTTTAGAGATATTCTTTTTTCTAACAGTTATACATATACTTAATTTTTCACCCCTATGGAAGGTAAAAAATGATGGATTTTTATTATAATTCTTACCACCTCTGTTTGCATTGTTAAAATTATAATTGCAGCCAATTGGTTATAAGGAAATTAGTAAATAATTGACTTTAGACTCTTTCTTTAATAGTCTCAAGGTCATTGTTGTCCAAACTATGTTTTTTGGACCATTATTATATTATGAACTCATTATAGACATACCTGAAAGAAAGGGTTTTGTTGTCCAGTAAGTTTGGAAAATTCTTATTACTTGGTTCTTAAAGAGCAGAAAGCACTTTAGCTTTTTAGAGTCTTGAATTAAGTCCTATAGTAAAGACTCTTGTTTCACTTTGTTTAAACTCAGTATTTCCTATAGTAATTGCATAGTACTTTGACCATGTACTGTTTTTCCCCCTATAAATATTTCTGAGCATTTCCCTGGAAATTAATATTCTAGAAAACAATTTGGGAAACATTGCTCTATCTACAGGATCCCAAACATTTGTCCATGGACCAATTGAAGATTCCTCTGCCCCAGCACAGACTCATTTGAATAGAACTCTTCCAAAGAGAGGCAGAAATACAGATTTTTAAAAACAAGATTCGTGGAGACTTGTGATACTCACTTTGGAATTTATTATTCTATTCAATTATGACAATCATGCATTATGGTGATGGTCTTTATAACTGAAAGCAGTAGTACCTTTTTTTTTCTTTCAAGTCTGTAGTAACTTCTTAGGAATTTTGCTTGGACATTGTACCTGTGCTTTAAGTTGGTACTAAATTTTTAGGAAATTTACTGTGCTAATTCAGGAAGCATTAAAAAAAGTGTTTTCCAATTCCATGAATTCATTCTATGAGTATAAAATGAATCTTGGTGTGTTGTATGTTTAAGCATTTTCACTTTGACAAATCCAAAACCTTTAATTTTTAAAAAAATTTTTCTAAGGATTTTATTTATTTATTTGAGAGAGGCAGCCTTTAAAATTTATTTTTTACTGATTCTACTCAATAAAACTTTATTATAACTTAATATTATATCAAATATGTGGGTCAATATTAGAATCAGTTCATTTTAATAAATAAGTAAGTCTTTTCCTTATTGGGATGTATGGTCTCCTGAATACTACTGAAAATAGTAATGCTAATATTGTCCCTGTAAGCTTACCAGAGGATACCATTTACTATGTTTGGATCTACTTGCTCAGTACCAATGAGAAAAACATGATTTTATGATATTCCTGTGTGTTGCAATTAATATGAAAGTCTATTAGCCACAGTTTGGTATGTCACATGCCTAATCTCCATTTATGTCTAAATTGTGAGTAAACCGATAACATTTTTTTAAAAAATCAAGCATTTAAGGAAATTAATTTTCTTCATGTAATTCATGAGTATCTATATATTTGTCTTCAATAAACCCATCGTCATCTACCACAAATGAATGTAGTTTTTCAAATATTACTATAGTTTCTTCAGAGTTTGTACCTGGGACCTGTGAAAGAGAACTTGAATTTCCAGCAAAACCATCTTCATAGGTTTCTGCTTCATGCTCTTCCAGGCGATGATGATTGTAACTAAGCAGAAAATTATACCATACTGGGCATTTGATAGCAGCAAAAATGAGGAATGAAGTCATCAGTACAGTGATTACCACACCAACCAGAAAAGCCCAGCTTTTTCCAAGAAGTTTATGTTCTTAATTGGAATAATGAGAGAAAGAGAAAGAGAGAGAAGAGAGATTTTGTTAAATTGACAAAAATAAAATAATCATTAATCATATGTCCTAATAACTCCATAATATTGGTATTAGAAATAAACATAATTTTCTTTAAGCAAAAGTTACTAAAACCACAAGATATTTCATAGTGTGCTGAAAAAATATCTTTATTTCAAAATAACTACTTGTCTTTGCAGATATTGTTTATCAATTCACGAAAGAACATTATTGATTTATACTTGTTAAGAATCATGACTTAATTGGTCAAAACTAAGACTCAAAAGTTAAATAAATTGCATAATGGCATTTGAATGGTAACTAGCAGAGCCTAGTTTGGAAACTTAGTATTTTGTAAATCTTTTGTTGAGATGAGGAATTGTTCTTTTACATTGTTTCTAGAGATTTAAAATTTAGAAAAATGAGAACTACTTCAGTTTAATTAGTATACTGCCTTCAGCAATATTAATATTCAAAACCAGTACATTACCTGAATTTTTTAAGTTGTTCAAAGAGCTATTAAATGTTGAGTTGCTAATGGACTGAAAGTGGTTATAAAGATCTTCATTTATAGGTGGAGGAAATTTCGAGTAGCACTCAGCATTATAAGGTACTGTTTTGATACTGTAGAACTTCAGGATATCTGGGTAGGTGCATGTGGTGATGTTCTCATTTTCTGGTAAATCAAGAATAACTTTTATTATGGAAATAGGATTATTATTGTTAATAAATTATTATGGTTTGCATTTTATAATTATTTTTACCTAGAATTTTTTAGTATACCTACCTGTCATTATTACAGATTATAAGAAACTCTTGTATTTGCCTAGCAACACAAGAAGGGAAAGATTCACCTTCTTATTTATTAAGTTATTTTACAATATATATGGTTTAAGTGCAGTATCTGTTTATGTTTAGTGTGTGTTAGTAAAGATGTTATGATTAAGATTGTGACAAAAATTGATCTCAGGCAGAGCATGGTTTGCAGTTAATAAAATAGGGCGCCTGTTTTTACCTACTGTCTGGCAAGATATCCTAACAAAAGGAAATACTAAAAAAAAATTACTCTTATGTATTCACATTCAAACTATAAACTTAATACATGAAGTGACAGTATCATCTTGCATATATAGATCATTTAAATTTCTTTTCTTTTTTTTTTTTTCCCTAAAAGGCATAGGAAGAATATCTATTCAACAATTACTTTTCAGTGTTTCTTCCTGCTTCCCTTAAACAGGAATAGTTTCTTTTTATTTATAACATGAAGTGAGAGCCTTTTTGGGGTGGGACAATAAAAAAATCAATCACAGTTTGGTTTTGATTAAATAATGGTAGCTTACCTAGTGTCACATTTGATGTGTTCAACCAGTTCTGCAAATTCAGTAGACTGCAAGAACAGTTCCATGGATTTCCATATAAAATTATTAATTCCAAGTGAAATAGTTGTGGTACATCAAAACAGCTTATGAAATTGCCTTGCAGATTCAGAAGTATCAGGTTTTTTAGAGGCACAAATACATCAGGATTCAGTTGAAATATTTTGTTTTGACAGAGATATAATTGTTTTAGTTTATTTAAGCCCATGAACGCATCCTGTTCAATTATGTGGATGGAGTTTCTACAGATATTTAAAATTTCTAGATTGGAGAGGTTACCAAAGCCATTATTATATAACATAGTGACATCGTTCTCAGTCAAATAGAGTTCAGTGAGTAAAAAATATGTTTGTAGAACCCTAGTGTCTGTAATATTCAAAGTAATTTGGTTATAACTGAGATCAAGTATAGTAACATTTTTATTGATATCTGCTGGAATCAAAGAATAATTCTTTTCAGTGAAATTACATTTGACTTCCTAAAAAAGAAAAAAATACAAATGCATTAGTTAGGAAAAATATTAACAGAATTTCCCAAATTTTTATATGCAGGCAATTAGACATTGGAAGGAGTTAGTTTTGTTTTCTTTTTAGAGGGGGGAGGGGTAGAGGGAGAGGAAGATCTCACAATTCTGTGTTCATGACTTGAGCTAAAATCAATAGTTGGATGCTTAACTGACTAAGCCACCAGACACCCCTGGAAGAAAATAGTTTTAGAAAAACATTTCCTCTCTAATATTTTGATGTTATAGTGTAAAAAAAAGTAAAGCAAATACTTTTATTTCTTCATTGGGATGAAATACTGAAGATAAAGGAAATTCTGATGCATGTACCTGAGCAAAGAGATTCTAGTTAATCATATAGATAAACTTTTCTTACTACATTCTCATTACAGAAAAAAATGTGGGTATAATTTCATTACATATGTGGAAATACATGACAAATAATTCTTTTTTTTTTAAGATTTTTTATTTATTTGATAGACAGAGATCACAAGTAGTCAGAGAGGCAGGTAGAGAGAGGAGGAAGCAGGCTCCCTGCTGAGCAGAGAGCCCGATGTGGGGCTCGATCCCAGAACCCTGAGACCATGACCTGAGCCGAAGGCAGAGGCCTTAACCCACTGAGCCACCCAGGCGCCCCCGACAAATAATTCTCTTAACTTATATAGTATTTCATTTGTATGTGGTTTATAATGAGGAAATTATTTTTAAATTTGTTTTTAGAAATCAGAACTACCAACAGTATATAAGAAGTAATACTCAATATAAAACTGTATATAGGGTTAACAGCTCAAAGTTTGACGTTTAAAAAGAAATACTAATTTTTTTTTAAGTAATCCCTATAGCCAATGTGGGGCTTGAATTCATGACCCCAAGATCAAGAATCAGATGCTCTACTTGCTGAGCCAGCCAGGTGCCCCAGGGAAATATTTACTTTATAACAGAAATTGAACCATATGAATTTAAGAGCCAGCCAACATGAGTACTTTTCTTATGTGGCTGTAGATCCAAAAAAATAGTTCTTATTTTGACTATAATAATATAATAGTAATGTAATACTATATTCTTATTAGGATGTATGGTCTCCTGAATATTACTGAAAATAGTAATGCTATAATAATAATAGTAATAATAGTAATGCAACAACAATAATTTTTCCCATAATAATAGTAATGCAACAACAATAATTTTTCCATAATAATAGTAATGCAACAATAATAATTTTCTTCATAAATATGTAATTTTTTAAAAACACTTTCTACATTTTATTTTTTTTAAACATTTTATTATTTATTTGACAGAAATCACAAGCAGGCAAAGTCAGGCATAGAGAGAGGGGGAAGCAGGTTCCCCGCTGAGCAGGGAGCCTGATGCGGAGCTTGATCCTAGAAACTTGATCCCAGGACCCTGAGACCATGACCAGAGCCAAAGGCAGAGGCTTAACCCACTGAGCCACCCAGGTGCCCCAACGCCCTACATTTAAAGAATGGTATTTAGGGGTTTCTGCCTGGCTTGGTCGGTAGAATGTATGACTCTTGGCCTTGGGGTACTGAGTTTGAGCCCCATTTTGGTCACAGAGATTACTTATAAAAATAAATAAAACATAAAAGACTGGTATTTATATCCTGAAACTAATCTCAGATTTTATAGTGAAAATTTACAGACTTCTTTAACCAACTGTTAAAGAACTTAGTTTAAATAAAATGAAGACTGCATTTGTCAAATTAGAATCTAGCTCATATACCACAGATTTTGAATATATACAGCTAACCAATTAGTTTTGATAGTTCAGGTTTTTGGGTTTTTTTGCTTTAATTGCCTTGGCATATTTTACTAAATGTACATAAAGTATACCTTCTTTTTTTTTTTTTTTTTTGGACAGACAGAGATCACAAGTAGGCAGAGAGGCAGGCAGAGAGAGAGAGGGAGGAAGCAGGCTGAGCAGAGAGCCTGATGGGGGGCTTCAATCCCAGGACCCTGGGATCATAACCTGAGCCGAAGGCAGAGGCCTTAACCCACTGAACCACCCAGGGGCCCCAGTATACCTTTGAAAATATTTTTACCACCTTGATTGTAAAAACTTACTATTTTAGAAGACTGGCTTTCGTCTGATAATAATAGCATTGAGAGGGGCCAAAACAATGTTGTGATGCGTGTAGTTTTCATATCGCAGGCCTGTTAGAAAACAGAGTATTTTCGTCTCAATAGAGAAGAACTTTATATTGAGAGTATTTTAATTTCCTTTTTTCTCCTTTTAAATCCATTTTTTCTTAAAACATATGAAATGTGAAACAAGTACATATTCTAGCACCTTCCCTGCACTCTAATCTTAAACTGGAAAGTTCCTGGCAAATGAAAGTGTTTTTTGAATGTCTCATTAGTTCCTGGATCGATTGAAATGAACTTTGAAACAAGTGAAGTGGTTATATAATTTAAAATTTTAATATATTGCGTGAAAGAAAGTCAAGACTATATATTTATGTATATGTACATGTTTAAGTATATGCTTATATTACTATTTTATGGTTTTTCATTTTTAGATATTGTCTATTGATATAATCTGTTGACTTAAAACTGTGGAGATGAGAGCCTTCAGCTCTTTTTCGAACACTCCCTACCGTCATCTTCAATTATCAAGTGTACGCTTTCTATCTCTTCATTCTCCATAGTTACTTATAATTTTGGTCTTTTTTCACCTTGTAAATTTGCTTTTATGTTAATGTCACTTTTAGAATGCTCTGTGATTAGCATATTTCAGAATAAAAAGATCTTATAAATTTGATTAGATGAACCCTTTTTTCCCCCAAAAGAAAATTAATCATATTACATTATAAATTTATTTGGAAAAGATTTTTTGGCCACATCCCACGTTTATATTTCTAAGGTAGATCATGTGCAGATATAATTATATTTTTTGCTCTTACGTCCCGTATTAAAGATTTTTGTAGATTAACAAGCCTAAATATGGTTTGTTTTTTTAAAACTCACCAGCAACCATCAAACCTGTAAATATATGGAATCTTACCTTTACCTGTTTCTTTTCTCTGAGACCTGTGTGCTAAGGAATCTATTCTGTTTCTTCTGCACCATTAAAAAAGTATGTCATATGGTTGCATTTCACTATGCTTTAACCTTTGTACCCAACGAACACGTGATTTTAAAAAAAGCTAGACTTCCTTAGCAAAAGATTCACTAGAAGAGTAATTTCTTAGTCATCTTTGACTTTTTTGGCATAACAAGTAAAGTGCTTTGCTTAACCTTTGTGTTTCTTAATTACTCTTGAAAAATGTAAATATTAGCAAATTTACTTTGCAAGTTAAAGTATGTAATATTGAAAATGCGTACTTGGAAAGATGCATGGTTAACGTGATTTAAGGTTAGTCCTAAAGGTATTTCGTGTTTAAAAAGATTCAAGTTGAAAAGATGGGACGCCTGGGTGGCTCAGTTGGTTAAGCAGCTGCCTTCGGCTCAGGTCATGATCCCAGCGTCCTGGGATCGAGTCCCACATCGGGCTCCTTGCTCGGCGGGGAGCCTGCTTCTCCCTCTGCCTCTGCCTGCCACTCTGTCTGCCTGTGCTCGCTTGCTCTCTCTCCCTCTCTCTCTGACAAATAAATAAATAAAATCTTTAAAAAAAAAAAAAGAAAAGATATCGAGTTTTCTATTCCCGTTTCAACTTTGTTTATTCATTTTTATGACCCTGTCATTGGTGGTTTTATTGCCAAGTTGTAATAGGAGCAAAGTGCTCAAAGGATCAAAAGACCTAATGCTGGCCATATTGTGGCCTTCAGAAAATGAGTTAGCTTCCTTGTGCTGCAGCTTCCCCTTTGTAAAATGGAATACTGTATAACACTAGCTCCTGTGTAACTACAGTAAACAGATGTATCAGGCAAAAACATGGTTAAGATTCATTGTTGATAGTAAATAATCATGGAGTTCAGAACAAGTTAGTTCCAAAAGATTAACTCCCATGAGCCTCAATATCCTTAATTTATGAAACAAAGAGATTGAAATTGATGACCTTTCCTGCTTGAAAGTTCTAAGCCCATAAACCCATATAAATTCAGCAGTAAACACATTTGTTATATGATAATAATTTAAGTTCAAAGTGAAGATATTACTCCTTGTCTGATAGACAAAAATAAATAGAAATTTCAGGTTGTTTGTTTGATTTTGTTCATCTTTTATTGGGTTATTATGAGATGTTGTTTGTAGAAAAATTTCTGAATTTAGATTACTTTATTCTGGTAGTGTAAAAAGTATATGGGGAATACGTGAACCTGTAGGGCTTAGAGAGTGATTGTGAAAACTGTAGTAGTTGATAACTACATGTGAAAGATTAAGTAGTAGAATACTCCTATTTTGAAACTCAAAATTTTGATATTGAGAATAAACATTTGTCTTCAAGTAGTTTTTTATATGTAAATCTTGAAATATTTATGTGATAACTAGCATCTTTTCCTTTTTTTTCAAAATTCTAGAGAATTTTTTCAGAACTCTAGAGAAAAATTCTATCCTATTGATAATTGACCTTGCTTAGGTAATAAGTGGCTTATCACTGGTATTTCTTGTGATTATATGATAAAGATGGTTATTGTTTGTAATTAATTTAGTGACTATTACTCTTATATGATTACACTTGTGATATTCCTGTTACGTTTCCAGAGACACTTATTATTTTGCACTGCTAAAATGTAGTTGATAACTTTTAATTTTAATTAAAGTAGTAGGTAAGCAAGATATATTATTAATCTAAAGTTAGGATTTTTTAATCAAATTGCACTACTCTCAGATCAGTCACAGCTGTGTTACTTTATATCATTTACATGGTGAACTACAATACACGATTTCATTTGGTCAAAGAATTCTGTAGCTAAAAGATGTTTGAAGGGCGCCTGGGTGGCTCAGTGGGTTAAGCCACTGCCTTCGGCTCAGGTCATGATATCAGAGTGCTGGGATCGAGTCCTGCATCGGGCTTTCTGCTCAGCAGGGAGCCTGCCTCCCCCTCTCTCTCTGCCTGCCTCTCTGTCTACTGTGATCTCTCTGTCAAATAAATAAATAAAAATCTTTTAAAAAAAATAAAAATAAAAAAAAAAATAAAAGATGTTTGAAAACCACCATTCTAAAATTGTTTTGTCTTGTGGGTATGAGAAAGTGTAAATACCTCCTCATGTGTACAAGGCTTTAAGGATTTTCAGTGATAATCTTTGTACTTGTTTGTTGTACTTGTTTGTTGTACTTGTAAGAAAGTAAAGTGAATAGTAGGGAAATAGAAGGGTTTGGGAATTGAGAAGGGAAAGATGTAAAATATGTCTCTGCTGATGTGGACAGTTCTTTTTTTGGAAGTGTAAGGGATTTTCTTATTTTCTTAATTTTTAGTTGAAATATAGTTAACACATAATGTTAATTTAAATTTCAGGTGTACAACGTAGTGACTCAACAGTTTCATATGTTATGCAGTGCTCACCACAAGTTACCATCAACATACAGCACTATTATAATACCGTTAACTATATTACTTATGCTGTACTTTTCATCCCTGTTACTTCTTCATTCCATAATAAGAAGCCTGTATCTCTTACTCCCCTTCACCCATTTTTGCCCATGCCTCACCCTCTTCCCTCTGGCAACCACCATTTTGTTCTCCAAATAGAATTTTTTGTACATTTATAAGAATTTACAAGCTATGTTAAATAACTTTACCCTATTTAGTTGAGCCTGTGATGTTATTCCCCTCAATGTAGTAAGAGGAATATTGAATACTTTTGATTTCAGGAAGGAAAAACAAATTAGAAGTGTAGAAGAAGAAGTTGAACAGGAAAAACAAGCAGCAGATGGCATTATCAGAAACATGTCTCCTGAAAAACAAGTCAAGTACATAGAAATGAAAACCACAAATGAAAAATTGTTGCAGGTAATACTAATCACTATCATGTTGAGGCTATAGCAGTCTTGCTACTATATAGTCTGAAGATGAGCAGCATTGGCATCCCTGAGAACTTGACTAGACCTACTGATCAGCATCTTAATTTAACAAGGTCCCCAGATAATTTATATGGATGGACATTTAAATTTGAGAAGTACAATCTAGAAAACTTCATTTTCTCATGCTGCATGATGACCAAATATTACTGTATTATTTGTTCATTTCTATGCATCTTTCACTTTTGCATGTCATACAGATACATGAAAACACTTGTTTTTTTAATGAACTATTAATAGAAATAGTAAAAAACCTCAGATACCAGTGCCATAGAGATAATTACTTCCTTTCTTTCCTGCCTAATAAGCAATGCATCTTTTACTTCTCTGTCCTTAATTTGAATAGCTCTTGCCTCCTAATCGTGGTATTTAAATAAACAATTTGGGAGCCTGCTGAGTAGTTATTGAGAGTTCTCCCAACATTCAGTGATGGTGGTGACTCAGATTTGCAAGTTAGTGCCCTTATATACCAAGATAACCCTTAACTAAACAGTTAACAGAGAATTAGTCCCCATAAATGGCAAAAGTGAATGTCGTTCTGGTTTCTCAGGTATTACTTCATTGACAATTTAATATAACTTTCTATTTTAGTCAGGATTCATAAGATACAATGAAACACTGAAGAAAGAGTATTACAGAAATGCTGAAGTACCATCAAAATACAGTTAATCTTGCACAGTGGTTTTTTAATAAATAGCTTGAAAGTCTTGTCTGTAGGAATGAGCCATATAAATTACTATATGTTTTGGCTCTAAAAGAAATTAGGCAAAAGATATGGAAACATGGTTTTAAAAAATCAAAGTTAAAAATCATAACTTTAAACAATAACATCATTAATTTGAAGGCTCCTGATAAATTTAAATATTTTAAATAAATCTGTGTCATCAGATTTAAATATTTTCAAATCGGCAGTGATGATTCACTGTGAAAAGGTTTGGCTACCTTTGACAAGCTCATAAAGTATTTTTAAAGGTAGATAGTGACAAGTTTTGGGGAATAATGAAAGAAACTGGCAGAGATAGAAATAATGTTAATAAATTCTAGTCAATAGCAAGTGTTGGATATGTTTATAAAATTTACTTGTCACATCCATATTTGAAAAGCTAAGAAACAAACGTATTGTACTAAATATAACTTGTATGTATATTTACTTTTTTCCTTTTTCTTAGGAGTTAGACACACTTCAGCAACAACTAGACTCACTGAACATGAAAAAAGAGAGCTTGGAAGCTGTAAGTATAAAATCAAATAAGGGTTTTTATATTACTCAGCTACAAAAGACAATTCCACTGAATATATTAAAGGAACTCATTCAAGTATATATTTATTTAGTAGTTTACTAAGAGGAGTATAACTTTTTTCCCATTCAGCACCACAAATATCCTACTTTGGTAAGAAATTAGATTCAGTTATTGAGTACCTACTGTGTGCAAGATCATTCTACCTTGCTGAGGCATGCGAAATCTAATGGTAATTTAAAGACATGAACAAGAGATTAAAAAGAATTGAAGATGGAGAGAGAAATTAGATTCAGTTTTTGAGTACCTACTGTGTACAAAATAATTCTGCCCTGCTGAGGCATGCAAAATCTAATGGTAATTTAAAGACACGAACAACAAGAGATTAAAAAGAAGTGAGCAAGGAGAGAAATCAGTTCATCACTTTAAAGATATAAATGCTTGCTATTTGTTATGTGTTTACTTAAAACAGTTTTAATTAAAAAAAAACATGTTTATGGTTAAAAAAATTAAATAAGATGAAAGTGAAAATTTTCTTTTCCCTCTTTCCAGACAAACTACTTTGTATTTTTGAACGCTTATTCTGTGCTTTTTTGAGCTCTTTACATAGATCACCAGCATTGTCATTTAATCTTTACAACAGTTTTATAATCCTATCTTGGTTTTATTGTGGAAAACCTCAAGTGCGATTCACATTTAATATGCTGTCTGCAGTTTGGTTTGTTTTCACCTAACATTCTCTCTTGAATGTCTGTGTACATCAGCTCTCAGAGATCTCCTTCATTATTTTAAATTACTGTATTGTGTTACATTGCATGACTAGAACATAGCCTTGTAGATGAGTAGGTTCTTTACAGGTTTTTTAGTTTTTGGGGATTATAAACAATGCTGCAGTGAAACAATGTATTTTATACAGAGTTAAATGGCTGTGTCATCAGATAAATTTGTTGCAATGGGTCAAAAGATAAATACACACTTCTAAAATGCAAGGCTGCCAAATTCCCTTCTAAAGAGGTGGTTCTGTTTACTATTTCTAGACTCAATGTATGAGAGTGCCTGTTTTCCCATGTACTCAATAGCAAGCATTATTCACTTTTTCCATTTTAACTAGTTTAATAAGTAAAAATTTCTATCTCACTTTAATTTTCAGTTATGCATGAAATTATTTCTTTATATATTTGTTGGCCAATGTATATCTTTTTCTGTGAACTACCTTTTTCAAGTCCTTAACACTTCCATATACTGTCTATACCTCAAACCTTGCCTACCTTTCCTGATTTCCTCTGGATTCAGGTAGGTATTATGATTATAGGATTAGTAACAATTGTAGATTGACAGGAGTGCTGTTACTCTCTCTTACACAAGAAATAAGTGTGAGTATTTTGTAATTCTTTTGGAAATTTGCTGCTGAAAAAGTAGTTTGCTTAAAAATACTAAGGGGCACCTGGGCAGCTTAGTCGCTTAAGCCTCTGCCTTCAGCTCAGGTCATGATCCCGGGGTTCTGGGATCAAGGCCCAAGTTGGGCTCCCTGCTGAGCAAGGATCCTGCTTCTCCCTTTCCCCTTGATCCTCCCCCCTGTTCATTCTCTCTCTCTGTCAAGTAAATAAATAAAATCCTTAAAAAACACTATTAAGATGGCTTTCTATACTGATAGTCTACGTGTGAGTATATATAATTTTTATTTTTTTGGATATATCTGGTAATAGAAATATGCTTCAAAGAATAAGGACCACATTTAGTATTAACACAGCTGTGCTGCAGAATTCCTTACTATCTGTTTTAGGGTGTGTGGGGAATGTCAGGTCTTATTTCTCTTGGCATATTTTGTTTATGCAGGAAGAGGTGTAAGCTATGTCCTTGGATTTAGTGTTTGTATTGATGCCACTATATTGATGCTACTTTTTGGCATCAGCACAATAACGTGACATTTTATAAAAATCAAGAATATATAAGTAGTGGGGTGACAGGGTGGCTCAATCATTTAAGCATCTGACTTGATTTCGGCTCAGGTCATGATCTCAGATCAAGCCCTTGTGTTGGGCTCTGCGCTCAGCTCATGGTCTGCTTGTCCCTCTCCCTCTTCTCCTCCCCCTGTTCTCTCTCTCTCTCAAATAAACAAAATCTTAAAAAAAATATATAGAAGTTACTAGTTCTGTTTAACTTTTTCCGGAGTCCTTGTATTTTTTTTTTTTACCTCTTCTTCAAGAAAACATTATGTTAAATATCACTCAGCTAGTGTTTATTGAATATCTACTGTGTGCTTGCTCACTACTGTGCTAAGTATTATTCATTTCATCATGGAGTGGAAAAAACAGGTGAAAGTTCAGCACGAGTTTTATTGAGGAATAGTTTTTTTTTTTTAATTTATTTATTTGTCAGAGAGAGGGAGAGAGAACGAGCAAGCACAGGCAGACAGAGTGGCAGGCAGAGGCAGAGGGAGAAGCAGGCTCCCCGCCGAGCAAGGAGCCCGATGTGGGACTCGATCCCAGGACGCTGGGATCATGACCCGAGCTGAAGGCAGTTGCTTAACCAACTGAGCCACCCAGGTGTCCCATGTTGAGGAATAGTTTTATTGAGATGAAATTCGAACAAGTCTTAGGATGATTAAGCAAAAAGAAGGAGGAGATAACTATGAAAAGGGATACCCCATGGGGCGCCAGGGTGGCTCAGTGGGTTAAGCCTCTGCCTTCAGCTCAGGTCATGATCTCAGGATCCTGGGATTGAGCCCCACATTGGGCTCTGTGCTCAGTGGGGAGCCTGCTTCCCCTTCTCTCTCTACCTGCCCCTCTGCCTACTTGTGATCTCTCTCTCTCTCTATAAAGTAAATAAAATCTTTAAAAAAAGGGGATACCCCAAAATATCTGTATTTTATTATCACACTTTTTCACTTGAAGCTAATCCATTACTTCGAGCTATGTATATGATGTGTTTTTTTTTAAGATTTTATTTTTAAGTAATCTCTACACCCAACATGGGGCCCAAACCCACAATTCCCGAGATCAAGGGTCCCGTTCTCCACCAACTGAGCCAGCCAGGTGCCACTGTATTATGCTTTTTAATAGACTTTGAAAGATTTCCACTAATTTACTTTTTCCTTTTAAGATTCCTTCTCTTTGAAAGACAATTATCATATGAACTCCCTGATATGAAGAATTTGAGAGACAACATGGGGGGGTTTAGGAGATAGGGAAGGGAAAAAATGAAACAAGATGGGATCAGGAGGGAGACAAATCATAAGAGACTCTTAATCTCACAGAACAAACTGAGGGTTGCTGGGGGGAGGGGGACAGGGAGAGGGTGGTTGGGTTATGGATGTTGGGGAGGGTATGTGCTATGGTGAGTGCTGTGAAGTGTGTAAACCTGGCGATTCACAGACCTGTACCCCTGGGGCTAATAATACATTATATGTTAATAAAAAATTAAAAATTAAAAGATTCGTTCTCTTTGACTTTCAAAAAAGAGGTCTTGCCTCTTAAAAATTTGGTCTTATTCATGCTGCAGACCTAGTTTCAGATATCATCATTCACTTTTTTGTTGGTTAATATAGAAAATTATTTAGATCTCAGATCCTCAGTTTCTTTATGTGTAAAACAGAGATGATGATATTATCTGATAGAGTTGTTATGAGGATTAGATATAGTATATAAAGAACATGGAATATAGTGTTCGGCACAGAATAAGTTATTAATAAATAACAGCTTCAAATGCCATTTTCTCCCTCTTCCTCATCACTGTCGACAACCCTAACTCTTTTGGTTGTCTAATAAAGTTACCACAGCCCTGATTTTCTCTTTGTGAACAGAAGAATAGTGGTGAATATACAGTAACTATTCTACTCTTGTGTATTAATTTCCTAGTGCTGCTGTAATAAAGTAACACCAACTGGGTGGCTTAAAACAAGAAATTTCCTAACAGATCTAGAGCCTAGAAGTCTAAAATCAAGGTGTCAACAGAGCTGTTTCCTCTGAGACTCTGTTAGAATTTTCCCTGACCTCTTCCTAGCTTCTGGTGGTGCCTATTGATCCTAGGCATTCATTCTTTATTTTAGCTGCATCACACCAGTTTCTGCGTGTGTCATTGCATGGCATTCTCCTGTGTCTCTGTCTGTATGTCTTCTCTTATAAGGACACCAGTCATTCCAGATTGGGGTATTAGGGTCCACCCTAATTATGTCGTCTTAACTTGACTAAATTGGCAAAGACCCCAATTCCAAGTTAGGTCAGATTCATAGGTATCAGAGATTACCAGGACTTCATCATATCTTTTTGAGTGACAACAGTTCAACCTATATTACATTGTATTAGAGTATGTATATGACTATGTGTGTGTGTGTGTATATATATATATATGAAATATATATTAAATGAAATATATATGAATATAATATATATTTTATAAAATATATATGAAATACATGAAAATATATTCCCTCTAGAGATCAGTTCTTTAGACTTTAATATTCTGGTTAAAGTTGTACATACATTGTGACATTTTCTTTATTATCTTTCCATTGGTAGAGATGTCTTATCTTTGTTCAGGTCTTATATTTGGAAGAAAAAATAAATTACCATCTTCTTATGAATCTTAGACTGAAAATAACTTATGAAGGAAAAGGGGTGTATTTTAATTTCAATTTACAAGTGTGCTTTATAGCATCATTGACTACTATAGATATTTGATATCTCTATTTAAAAATGCTGATGGTTTGGGACACCTGGGTGGCTCAGTTGGTTGGACGACTGCCTTCGGCTCAGGTCATGATCCCGGAGACCCGGGATCGAGTCCTGCATCAGGCTCCCAGCTCCACGGGGAGTCTGCTTCTCCCTCTGACCTTCTCCTCGCTCATCCTCTCTCACTGCCTCTCTCTCAAATAAATAAATAAAATCTTTTAAAAAAAAAGTTAAAAAAAATGCTGATGGTTTAAATTTCCCTTTTTCTTATAAACTGAAACCTATGTGAGAATAGTTTCTGATAAAATATTAATTAAATTTTTCTTCTTTTTGTGCCCTTCAGGAAATAGCACACTCTCAGGTAAAACAGGAGGCTGTATTGCTGCATGAAAAACTTTATGAATTGGAGTCCCATCGAGACCAAATGATTGCTGAAGACAAAAGCATGGGATCTCCAATGGAAGAAAGAGAGAGATTACTTAAGCAGGTAGAAAAAACAAAAATATTTATTTTACTATATCAAGGTGTGGTAAATGTATTGATTTCTTTTATTTAAGGCATATGAATTGAACAGAAAGTCAGTATGTTGATTGTCTTAAAAAACAGTAAAAAGTGAGTTTTATCTAAATTGAGATAAACTATTTGACCAAGAAAAGCTGGGTGAAAGTCATTTCTTAAATAAACTGTTTCTTGATTTAAGTCCTAACTTTATACGGTCTTTGTGCACATTTTGGCCATTTTTTCATCTTTTGGATCCATTAAGGAAATTGAAAGCCCTTTTTTTGGTTAGTAAGCAATTACATGATCTTACTGAAGTTCTGTTCCATTATTTGTTTGGGGCTTCATATTTAGAAAATGAAGTGCTCCAAGGCTAATGAATTTTTGTGGTTATTATTATCAGCGTCTTCATGAAGTGATTGAAATTAAAATGTCCTATGAAATCACAGTATGTCACTAAGTTGTGTTACATGTATTCAGTAGCTTTATTACCACCCAAGCCTAGTTTTAATTTAGCACCAAGTTATAATTATCCTGTTTTTTAGAATGAGATACCTAACTATAGGGCCCTTAGGAGAAATGCATATATATTTGGGAACAACACCTATCGGAAATCTACAGATGAGACTCCTTTGTGGTCTGAGGTTGAACCCAAATGGTTTGGAAGAACCTTAGGATCAACTTGGGAGCCATTTAAGTATTAGAATCATTCCAGGAAGGTATTAAAATCTAAAATCTCTGAAGTTCCTTGGAAAGAGATCATTGGAGGCAGGGGACAGAGAGTGTGATCTTGGGATAGGACCGTCAAATGAAATGCAGAATAGCTATTTAAATTTTAATTTCAGAAAGCAGTGAATAATGTTTTGAGTAAGAGAGAGAGAGAGAGTGTGTGTGTGTGTATGCATGGTATATTAGGGCATGGTATATACATGCCCTAGAAGTTATTTCTTGTTTACCTGAAATTCAGTTGTAATGCGTATTGCTAAATCTGGCAACCTCTGCCTTGTGTGTGGGGATTGAGAGGATGAGGGGAGACAGTCTCAGAAATTCTGAAAATCCTGGATATTTATGTAAACTGTTCCAGGCCTGAAGACATGTTAACCTCATGGTGCCATGTGGAGGGTATAGCTGTATCAGTCATCACCCTTCCTTTGAGGATGAAGGAAGAATCTGTGAATAGTTCCTTAATGTTGTGTTTTTTAACTTCAAAGCTTGAATTTTAAGAAATAGGTTTCAAGGGGCGCCTGGGTGGCTCAGTGGGTTAAAGCCTCTGCCTGCAGCTCAGGTCATAATCCCAGGGTCCTGGGATCGAGCCCCGCATCGGGCTCTCTGCTCAGCAGGGAGCCTGCCTCCCCCTCTCTCTCTGCCTGTCTCTCTGCCTACTTGTGATCTCTGTCAAATAAATAAATAAAATCTTAAAAAAAAAAAAAAGAAATAGGTTTCAAGAAAAAGACTACATTTAGCATTTTAGTATAGCATACCTTCAAAGGAAATTATGTTTAAGGTATTCTAGCAATGAGTAATTCTTTAAGTACTGTTTTCTTTTTATGCCTTTTTAGGTTAAGGAAGATAATCAGGAAATAGCCAGCATGGAGCGACAGTAAGTACATTTATAATAGGACATATTCCATCCATTTCACATCTTTTAAATTACATTCTAAATCTGCAGTAGGTACATATTGTTACAGTTATTTTTTCCTATAGTTCATACTGGTACTGTTGATGCAGCTTTTCAATCTTATTTACAGCTTTACACATTTCTTTTAATGTTTAGTTAAGAGCCACTGTATAGTATAATTATTATTATTATTTTTGAGAGAGAGAGAGCATGAGGTGAGTATGGGGAAGGGCAAAGGTAAAGAGAGAATCTTAAGCAGGCTCCACATCCAATGCCGAGCCCGATGTGGAGTTTGATCTCACGACCCCGAAATCATGACCTGAGCTGAAATCAAGAGCTAGAAGCTTAACCAACTAAGCTACTCAGGTTCCCCTATTCTTAAAAAATAGCTTTATTAAGATATAATACATACTATACAATTCATGTATTTAAAGTATACAATTCAGAGGTTTTTAATATATTCAGAAATGTGCAGCCATTACCCACTAAGCCACCCAGGTGCCCAATAAATAAAATCTTTAAAAAAGAAATACATGAAAACAAATGAAGAGAGAGAAGTATATAACAATACAGGCCTTTCTTAAGAAGCAAGAAAAGTCTCAAATACACAACCAAACCTTACACCTAAAGGAGCTGAAAAAAGAATAGCAAATAAAGCCTAAAGCCAGCAGGAGAAAAGAAACAATAAAGAATAGAGCAGAAATTAATGATATAGAAATAAAAGAAAAACAGTAGAGGGGCACCTGGGTGGCTCAGTGGGTTAAGCCTCTGCCTTCGGCTCAGGTCATGATCTCAGGATCCTGGGCTCGAGCCCCTCAGCGGGCTCTCTGCTCAGCAAGGAGCCTGCGTTCCCCGCCCCCTTCTGCCTGCCTCTCTGCCTACTTGTGATCTCTCTCTCTGTCAAATAAATAAATAAAATCTTAAAAAAAAACAACCAAACAAACAGTAGAACAGGTCAACAAAATTGGGCATGGGTTCTTTGAAAGAATTTATAAGATCTATAAACCCCTACTAGCCAGACTTATCAAAATGAAAAGAGAAAGGACCAAATAAACAAAATCATAAATGAGAGAGATCACAATGAACACCAAAGAAATACAAACAATTATAAGAGCACATGAGGAACAATTATATGCCAACAAATTATGCAATCTGGAAGAAACGGATGCCTTCCTAGAAACATATAAACTACCAAAACTGAAACAGGAAGAAACAGAAAACCTGAACAGACCCATCATTTAACAAACTGGAGCAGTTATAAAAATTCTCCCAACAAACAAGAGTCCAGGGCTGGATGGCCTCCCAGAGGAATTCTACCAAACATTTTAAGAAGAATTAATACCTATTTTTATGAAGCTTTTTAAAAAAAATAGAAATGGAAGGAAAACTTCAAAACTCATTCTATGAGGCCAGACTTACCTTGATCCCCAAACCAGTCAAAGACCCCACCAGAAAGGAGAATTACAGACCAATATCCCTGATGACCATGGATGCAAAAACTCACACCAAAATGCTAGCTATTAGGATCCAAGAGTACATTAAAAGGATTATTCACTACAACCAAGTAGGATTTATTCCTGGAATGCAAGGGTGGTTCAACATCCTCAAATCAATCCACGTGAAATACCACATTAATAAAAGCAAGGACAAAAACCATATGATGCTTTATTTGCTATTTTATTTAGGCTTTATTTACTTTTATTTTTTCAGCTCCTTTTAGTGTAAGGTTAGGTTGTGTATTTGAGAATTTTCTTGCTTCTTAAAGGCCTGTATTGCTATATACTTATCTTTCTTCATTTGTTTCCATGTATTTCTTTTTTAAAGATTTTATTTATTGTGCACCTGGGTGGCTCAGTGGGTTAAGCCTCTGCCTTTGGCTCAGGTCATGATCTCAGGGTCCTGGGATTGAGCCCCACATCGGGGGCTCTGCTCAGCGGGGAACCTGCTTCCCCCCCACTCTCTGCCTGCCTCTCTGCCTAAATGTGATCTCTCTCTGTCAAATAAATAAATAAAGATCTTTAAAAAAAAGATTGTTTTATTCCATGGAGGAAGAGAGAGTGGGCACAAACAGGGAGAGAGGCAGAGAAAGAAGGAGAAGCAGGCTCCCCTCTGAGCAGGGAGCCCATCACGGGGCTCAATCCAAGGACCCTGGGATCGTGACCTAAGCCAAAGGCTAATGCTTAACCAATGTAGCCGCCAAGCACCTCTATTTCCATGTATTTTAAAAATTCTTCTTTAATTTCCTGGTTACTAGGATGCTCTTTAACCTCCATGTGTTTGTTTTCCTTCCAAATTTTCTCTTGTGATTGAGTTCAAGTTTTAAAGCATTGTAGTCTGAAAATATGCATGATATAATCTCAGTCTTTGGTACCAGTTGAGGCCTGATTTGTGACCCAGTATGTGATCTCTTCTGGAGAATGTCCCATGAGCTCTCAAGAAGAATGTGTATTCTGTTGCTTTAGGGTGAAATGTTCTGAATATATTTATGAAGTCCATCTGGCCCAGTGTGTCCTTCAAACCCCTTGTTTCCTTGTTTTCCTTGTTGATCTTCTGCTTAGATGATCTGTCCATTGCAGTGAGTGGGGTGTCCCTTACTATTATAGCAGTATTATCAGTGTTTTTCTTTAATTTTGTTATTAATTGGTTTATATAATTGTTCCCAACTTAGGGGCATAGATATTTATAATAGTTAGATCTTGTTGTTGGATAGACTCTTTTATTATGATATAACGTCCTTCCTCATCTCTTATTATAGTCTTTGGTTTAAAATCTAGTTTGTCTGATATAAGGATTGCCACCCCAGCTTTCTTTTGATGTCCCATTAGCATGATATATAGTTTTCCACCCCTCACTTTAAATTTGGAGGGGTCTTTGGGTCTAAAATGAGTCTCTTGTAGACAGGATATCCATGAGTCTTATTTTTTTTTAAATCCAATCCGATACCCTTTGTCTTTTTATTGGAGTTTAGTCCATTTACTTTCAGAGTAATTATTGAAAGATGTGAATTTAGTGCCATTGTATTAACTGTAGAGTCACTGTTTCTGTAGATTGTCTTTTTTCCTTTCTGGTCCTTATTACTTTTTGGCTCTCTTCACTCAGAGGATCCCCTTTAATATTTCTTGCAGACCTGGTTTAGTGTCCACAAATTCCTTTAGTTTTTGTTTGCCCTGGAAACTCTTTATCTTTCCTTCTATCCTGAATGACAGCCTTGCTGGATAAAGTATTCTTGGCTGCATATTTTTCCCATTTAGCACATTGAATATATCATGCCAGTCCTTTCTGGTTTGCCATGTCTCTGTAAACATATCTGCTTTCATTCTTATGTTTCTACCCTTTTAGATTAAGGACCTCTTGTCCCGAGCTGCTTTCAGGATTTTCTCTTTCTCTCTCTCTCTCTTTTTTTTAATGTTTTTATTTATTTATTTGACAGAGATCACAAGTAGGCAGAGAGGCAGGCAGAGAGAGAGAGGAGGAAGGAGGCTCCCCGCTGAGCAGAGAGCCTGATGCGGGGCTCAATTCCAGGACCCTGGGATCATGACCTGAGCCGAAGGCAGAGGCTTTAACCCACTGAGCCACCCAGGTGCCCCTTCTCTTATCTTTGGAATTTGCAGGTTTCACTATTATATGTCAGGGTGTTCACTTATTTTTATTGATTTTGAGGGGGTTCTCGGTGCATCCTAGATTTAAAGGCCTGTTTCCTTCCCCAGATTAGGGAAGTACTCACCTATAATTTGTCCAGTAAACTTTCTTGCCCCTCTCTCTGTCTCTTAGTCTTCTGGGACTCCTATTATTTGGACACTATTTTGCTTTATAGTATCACAGATTTCTTGAAATCTCCTTTGGTGATCCAGTAGTTTTTCTCTCTTTTTCTCACCTTCCTTATTTTCCATCATTTTGTCTTCTATATGACTGACTCTCTCTTCTGCCTCATTTATCCTAGCTGTTAGAGCCTCCATTTGTTACTGCAACTCATTAATAGCGTTTTTGGTTTTGGCCCGATTAGATTTTATTTCTTCTGTTTCTACAGTAAGGGATTCTCCAGTGTTTTCTGTGCTTTTTTTTTTCAAGCCCAGCTAACATCTTTATAATCATTATTTTGAATTCTAGTTCCAACATCTTTTTTTTAGTATATGTGCTGCCAAAGCGAGCACTAGTTCCAACATCTTACTTATATTCATATTGATTAATTCCCTGACAGTAAGTACTTCCTCCCGTTCTTTCTTTCGGGGTGAGTTTCTCTGTCCAGAAAAGAATAGAAAAGAGAGTGAGAGAAGACAAAAATAACACCACCACCACCAGAAAACAAGCAAACAAAACTAACCGTAAGAAAGCAGAAACAAAACAAAATAAGAAAAAAAATCAAACAAGAAGTAAAACAGAACAAAACAACAAACTAGACCCTAGGTGTATTTGTTCTGCTTGTTAAAAGAAACTAGATCCCAAAATAGGAAATAAAAAAAAAAAACTTATGCATATACAAAAATAAAATACAATGAAAGGAAACCAAAAATAAAAAATGCATATATAAAAATTTTTTTAAAAGATTTTATTTATTTGACAGAGATCACAAGGAGGCAGAGAGGCAGACAGAGAGAGAGAGAGAGAGGAGGAAGCAGGCTTCCTGCCGAGCAGAGAACCTGATGTGGGGCTTGATCCCAGGACTCTGAGATCATGACCTGAGCTGAAGGCAGAGGCTTAACCCCCTGAGCCACCCAGGTGCCCCCATATATAAAAATTTTAAAAAGAATTTAAAAAATGAAAAAATAAGAAAATAGCTGGAAAAAATAAAACTGAAAAACTAAAGAATAATAATAAAAAAAAGAACCACAAATGCTATATACTCTTTTCCCCAAGAGCTGAAGTTTTGTAACTTATCTGTGATTAGTAAACTTTGTGCTAGCCAGTTATTCCTGCTATTCTTCTGGGGTAGGGGCCTGTGAGCTGATTCTCAGGTGTCCTTGCCCTGTTGGAATTGCACCCCCATTGCCAGGGGGTAGGGCTCAGTGTAAGCGGCTCCAGATTGCCTATGTGGCACTGTTTTGCTCCCTGAAGTCTTTCAGCATCAAAAGAGGGAGATGAAAACGGTGGCGCCCCATTTTCTAGCCCTGGGGCTGAAGTTTGTGCCCCTGACTCTTCAGTGAGTCCCCAAAGGAAAGCAGTCAGTCACTCTTGTCTTGGTCTCCATTTGAATTGTGTGTTCACCCAGTCTGTGATTGAGGTTTTTTTTTTTTTAAATTTATTTAAAGATTTTATTTATTTATTTGACAGACAGAGATCACAAGTAGGCAGAGAGGCAGGCAGTGAGAGAGGAGAGAGGAAGCAGGCTCCTTGCTGAGCAGAGAGCCCAATGCAGGGCTCAATCCCAGGACTCTGGGATCATAACCTGAGCTGAAGGCAGAGCTACCCAGGCGCCCTTGTGACTGAGTTTTTATCTCAGCCATGCAACCCAGTTTTGAGTCTCTGGACTTTTTGGATTCCTGTGGTACAGATCCACACTGTTTCTCCTGGGGTGGGAAGGGGGGATCTTTCTGCACTTCTGGCTTTTGCTGGGTCCCTGTCCAGAAAGCAGTTGTGTGACTGTGTAGTGATTCTCAGTTTATGGGAACGCCGAGCAGAAAGCTGGCACCTAGATTCAATGTTTTCAGTCAGCTTCCCCACTCTGATGCCTGGCAACTCTGCTGTACTCAGGCACCCCTATTCTTTTTGTGAACCCAGGGTCCCTGAGACCTTGCTTTCCCACCTGGAGTCCTGCCCTGCTTCATCACTAAGCACCTTTAAGCCAGGGATGTCCCCCACCATAGCAGACTTCTATAAGTTCCAATTTTGCACTCCTTTGGTCTAATACTTTGCAGTAGCCTCCTTAAGAAAGCTCCCTCCTGGGACGCCTGGGTGGCTCATTTGGTTAAGCAGCTGCCTTCGGCTCAGGTCATGATCCCAGCGTCCTGGGATCGAGTCCCACATCGGGCTCCTTGCTCAGCAGGGAGCCTGCTTCTCCCTCTGCCTCTGCCTGCCCCTCTGTCTGCCTGTGGTCGCTTGCTCTCTCTCTCTCTGTCTCTGACAAATAAATAAATAAAATCTTAAAAAAAAAAAAAAAAAAAAA
>PISX010010396.1:0-36876 GCA_004024625.1 Mellivora capensis | reverse complement strand
CTCTCTCTCACTCATTCTCTCTCAAATAAAAATAAATAAAATCTTAAAAAAAAAAAGCTCCCTCCCAAAAAGTGGTCACTTTTCTGTTTGTAGAATTGCAGCATTTCTTTTCTCAGATCTCCAGTTGATTTCATAGGTGTTCAGACTGATTGATAACCATCTAGCTGAATTCCAGGGACCAGATGAACTTAGGGTCCCCTATTCCCTTGCCATCTTAACTCCTCCCTGATTTATTTATTTATTTTAGAGAGAGAGGGAGAAGGCAAGTGCATGCATGAGTGGGGGAATATGGAGAGGGAGAGAAAGAATTTCAAGCAGTCTCTGTGCTGAGCGGGGAGTCAATGTGGGGCTCAATCTGATGACCTTAACTGACTGACCCACCCAGGTGTCCCGCCTTTGCCAATTTTTAATTGGGTTATTTATCTTTTTATTATTGTGAGAAATCCTTATATGTTCCAGAGACAAGTCTCATATAATGTATTATTTGTTTCAGGGGTCCAGGTCTGTGAATCATCAGTATTTTATAACTCACAGCACTCACCATAGCACATACCCTCCCCAATGTCCATAACCCAGTCACCCTATCTCTCCTCTGCCACTCCAGCAGCCTTCAGTTTGTTTCCTGAGATTAAGAATTTAAGAGACAAGTCTCTTATCAAATAAATGATTTGCAAAGTTTCTCTCCCATTCTCTGGGTTCTTCTTATTTTCTTAGTCATGTCTTTTGAAGCACAGAAGTTTTAAATTTTGATAATGTCTAGTTTATTTTTTCTTTTGTTGCTTACAGTTTTGGTGATCTATCTAAGAAACCATTTCCTAATCCAAAATCAGGAAGATTTATGCCTGTGATTTATTCTTAGAATTTTGTAGTTTTGCCCTTATGTTTAGAGCTATGATCCACTTTAAGTAAACTTTTGTATATGATGTGAGGTAGGAGTTCAGTTTATTCTTTTCTTTTTGCTTATCCAGTTGTCTCAGCAACATTTGTTGAAATATTCTTTCAACAAATATTATTTAATATTCTTTCCTTGCTTAATTATTTTGACACCTTTGTCAAGAATCAGTTGTATATAGATACAGGGTCTCATTTCTGGACTCTCAATTTTATTTCATTGCTGTATATATCTTCCTTTATTTCAGTACAACACTATGTTAATTACTGTAGCTTTGTAACAAGTACAAATGGTGTTTGTTAAAATTTTAACCTATATAATCTTCAATCAATTGTAAATTTTGTCTTATTTTCTAATTTTTGAGACTAATTTGCCAATTTAGTTCAGTTTGTACAAACCAACAAAAAAGAAGGTTGCTAAAGATTTTTCACTTTAATACCACAAATTAAGTTCAAAAGAATGTTGGGGAAAGGTCTGCTTTTCAAATCAGGCAACCTAACATGCTCAGAATATACTTATACTCTAAATATGAATCCTAAAGAAAGATCTAGAAAAGACTTTTCTCTCTAAATTTATATATTGTCTTCAGAATAGGGCATATTATATATATATTTTTTTTTGCAGATACTATTTTTGCAACTTAGAAAAGATTTCCTAATGTCATCATTAAATGTTTCTGTTGAATTTCTAAATTATCTGTCATAAATTTATTAAATACTATTTTCAACAGGTTAACAGATATAAAAGAAAAAATAAATCAGTTCAATGAAGAAATTAGACAACTGGACATGGATTTAGAAGAACACCAAGGTAATTTTTCTGGAATTTTTATAATGTATAATAACAGATATATAACAATATTGACTTAGTATTAACTTGTGTCTCAGGGACTGTTTCCCTGGGATTTATTATTTAATTCTTAATGAGTTCCCTAACTTTAAATACTAAAATGCTTAACTATACTATAATAGTAACTATTATAATTACTGTTAAATTATTTAAGCAGACTAAAAACTTGAAATAACTTAAAATGGTTATATGGTGACAAGAATTTATTTTGTTTTGCAAATCAATTTATTAAAAAATGAACTAAAACAGTTGAAAGTTGTTATAGATTTCTAATTTATACCTCCTTAATATGTCAGCTATCAATCAGTTGGGGTAAGAATTGAGATGGGGGAGAGGATCATGTCATAAACAGAAAGAATTAATTCTTTAGGGGGTCTCAGTAATGAGGTAGCAAGCACTGATAATTCTGATCCTTTTCCAACTTTCCCCAGCTGTGGGAATGAAGAGCCAAAGGGACTAGAACACCTGTGGGAGCCTGGGGTCTGAACTAAGTGGAAATGCTTTTGGTGGCTGTTTGGGAGTTATAGTGTATGTGTGGTTGGGGGGAAGAGATTGGGTGTTGTAGTTTCCTTACCAGCTTCTTTGTAATAAGGATGAGAAAGGTGGGTTCCCCGTGACACTTTAATCACAGATTAACTGAAAACTGGTATTTATGTGCTCTTGGATTAGCAAGAATTGGCTATATATTCTTATGAGTTACATATGATAATTGTAAATAGTATGCATTTTTGTATATATCTATTATGGCTAAAGAAACACTCATAGCAGGAAAAAGGTGTGTTATTATTATTATTCCTAAATAATTTTTTTACTTCAGTTTTAAATATATTGTATTAGTTTTATATACATTTTTTCTTGATGTATGAATAATAGCATTAGCTACTATTGATTAAATACGTACCTCTACGGGGCACTATGTGATCTTTGCAAGAACTTTTTGAAGTCTTATAAGCCTTTTCATATTTGTTGAAGCTCAGAAAAGTTACTCAAATTCCCACAGCTAGTAGGATTGTCTTGATTTTAGACACTTTATAGGAAACTTTCTAAACAATTTTCCTCTTCTTCAATTTAAATTTTTAACAACATTCAATTTGTGTTTCCAGTAAAGTAACTCGGTTTAAGCACAATGATTTATTATTAATTGCAAGTTCTAAGATAAGTAGAATGTTTTGAATTTTAACTTCTGTTTTCCTTTTTGATTTCTAACCTTCTTTGTCCTTTTTGATTAATGTGGAAAAAATCTATGATATAGTACATATTAAAAATGTATATGTATATCTCAACACATTCTTTTTTTTATTCTTCTGCTATAATGTGAACATCCTGAATTATGGATATAAAAGCACAGGGGGTTTTGTTAGAAGGTTATGTATTAGTTCAGGACTTCATTATTTCTTACCTGACCTATTACAGTAGATTTCCAACTGGTTGTCCCACCTCCAATCTTGTCCCCTCTCAGATTCATCCACCACTATGTTGCTAGAGTAACTTAATGTAAAATTGATTTTGTGTCATTCTCCTGCTTAACGGTGGCTCCCCGTGACCTATGAGATAAAGTTTAAGAATCTTTGCATGCCATTATAGTCCCTCTACAATCTGACCTGTATGTTGTCCATCTCCTCTCCTACTCATCATCATCTTTATCCTTACAGTCTAATAATAATCTTCTTGTGGTACTCCACACCTCACCCCCGTTTATGATAAATCAAACTGTGTCATGCTCAATCCTTTGCTCCTACTATTTATTCCTTTGTCTTGAATGTTCTTTCCCCTCTTGTTTACTTGTTTACTTTCCCCTCTTGTTTACTCTCATCTTTTAAAATATACTTCAGGTATCCTTTAATCCACCATAATAACCCTAACTTCCCTCCCTGATCTGTTCTGGGCTGAGCTGAGTGAGTGAATTACTCCATTATCAGAGCACACTGTGTATATCACTATATTGACTACACGATATTGCCAGCACCTACTTGGATGTTTGGCTACCTCTGAGGCTATACATCCTCAAAGGATCTGGACTGTGTCTTATTCATTCTGGTAATTTCTTTCATCAACACAGAGTCTAAGAAAATAAACACTCAATAAATGTTTGTGGGATGAATGAAACGGTGCTATACTTTAGCAGGGAAAGATTTGTAGAATGAACAAAAGATGAAAGTTGGGCTCTATCACTTCTTTGTGCCCTCTAGTTCTTTGGATATACATATGCACTCTTCTCCAGAGATAGCTGGATTGGTTAGCAAAGGTTTTGTTATTTTCTAGAGGATTTCTACCTTGGATTAATAATTTCCAGTAAAGTGGTGGGTTCTCACCTACATCTGCGTTCTCAGCAGTTCCTTGACACAAGACTGTAGATCATCCAGTCCTTAAGATATGGAGGATAATCAAGTTATTTTGACTTTCCAATTCATACTTCTTCCTGCCTCAGGCTTTATCCCTTCTGGCCTATTTTACTAATGTTGTAGATGCTATCTTAGCTTCTGCTATTTATGGTACCTTTGTATGATCCACCTAAGACTACCTTTTGCCTTGTAGCAGTTCTGGTTAAGATAACTTATAAACTATGAATGATTTATATATATCTCACTTTGTTAGTAGTTGCTTCATCTTTCAGTATTGTGTAATTCATTTTAAATTCAGAGGCATCCTTGGATACGGGGCTACATACAGTTTTATTCTCTGCTAGGTATTAATGGTGGCTGTGTGGTCCAATATCTTCCTTAAGTGCATTATATGTATTCATTTTGGCAAGTCTCTAAAGTTATAATTTGCCAAAAGTTACATTGAGTAACTATTTCTTAAAGCTAAACTAAGTAAATTCAACGAATAGTTATTTGACTGTTCTATGAAAATCTTCATTATGCAGATGCTAAGTTATCCTCATAATACACTTGGACTTTTGACCAATTCTAGATAGGCTTCTCCCTTTCACTCTCCCTCTGTGCTCTCTCTCTCAAATAAATAAAATTTTAAAAAAATAGAAACAAAAAAACCCCCAGTAGAACAGATCAATGAAACCAGGAGCTGGTTCTTTGAAGGAATTAATCAAATTGAAAACCCCCTAGTCACTCTTAGCAAAAAGAAGAGAGAAAGGACCTGAATAAATAAAATCACAAATGAGAGAGGAGAAATAACCATCACCACAGAAAGGCAAACAATTGTAAGAGAACATTATGAAAAATTATATGCTAACAATTTGGGTAATCTGGAAGAAATGGGTAAGTTCTTAGAAACATATAAATTACCAAATCTGAAACAGGAAGAAATAGAAAACTCGAGGAGACCCATAACCAGCAAAGAAATTGAAGCAATAATCAAAAATCTCCCAACAAAACAAAAGTCCAGGACCAGATGGATTCCCAGGGGAGTTCTACCTATTCTTCTCAAACTGTTCCAAAAAACAGAAATGGAATGAAAACTTTCAAACTCATTCTGTGAGGCCAGAATTACCCTGATTTCAAAACAAGACAAAGACTCCACTAAAAAAGAGAACTAAAGGCCAGTAACCCTAATGAATGTGGATGCAAAAATTCTCAACAAAATATTAGCAAATCAAATCCAACAGTACATTAAAAGAATCATTCACCATGATCAATTGGGATTTATTCCTGGGTTGCAAGGGTGGTTCAATATTTGCAAATCAATCAACATGATACACCATATTAATAAAAGAAAAGAACCATATGATCCTCTCAAAAGATGCAGAAAAAGCATTTGACAAAGTACAGCATCCATTCTTAATAAAAACTCTCAACAAAGTAGAGATAGAGGGAACATACTTTGACATCCTAAAAGCCATATATGAAAGACCAACAGCTAATATTGCCCTCAATGGGGGAAAACTGAGAACTTTTCCTCTACAGTCAGGAACAAGATAGGGATGTCCACTCTCACCATTGTTATTTAACATAGTGCTAGAAGTCCTAGCCTCAACAATCAGAAAATAAAAGCATCCAAATTGGCAAGGAAGATGGCATGATACTCTATACAGGAAACCTAAAAGGAGGGCCTGTCTGGCTCATTCGGAAGAACATAGGTCTTTTGATTTGGGGGTTGTGAGTTTGAGCCCCTGTTTACTTAAAAAAAAAAAAAAAGATCTTAAAAAAATAACCAAGAAAACCCCAAAAGACTCCAGTAAAAAAATTGCTATACCTGATACATTAATTCAGTAAAGTAACAAGGTGCAAAATCACCATATAGAAATCTGTTGCCTTTCTATACACCAGTAATGAAGCGGCAGAAAGGATAAACCAAGGCATCGCTCCCATTTACAATTGCACCAAAAACCATGATACCTAGGAATAAACCTAACCAAAGAGGTAGGAAATCTGTACTCTGAAAACTATAACACACATAGAAAAGAAATTGAAAATGACACAAAGAAATGAAGGAACATTCCATGCTCATGGATTGGAAGAACAGATATTGTTAAAAGGTCTATACTACCCAAAGCAATCTACACTTATAATGCAATCCCTCTCAAAATACCACCTGCGTTTTTCACAGAGCTAGAATAAACAATCCTAAAACTCGTATGGAACCAGAAAAGACCCTGAATAGCCAAAGCAGTCTTGAAAAAGAAAACCAAAGCTGGAGGCATCACAGTTCTGGACTTCAAGTGATATTACAAAGCTGTAGTGATCAAGACAGTATGGTACTGGCAGAAAAACAGACAGATACATCAGTGGAATAAAACAGAGAACCCAGAAATGGACCCATAACTATATGGTTCAACTAATCTTCAACAAAGCAAGAAAGACTGTCCAATGGGAAAAAAGACAGTCTCTTGGAATGGTGTTGGGGAAACTGGACAGGAATATGCAGAAGAATGAAACTGGATGACTTTCCTACACCCTACACAAAAAAAAAATTCAAAATAGATGAAAGACTTAAATGTGAGACAGGAAACTATCAAAATTCTAGAGGGGAACACAGGCAGTAACCTCTTGGACTGCCTGTTACTGGCTGTAGTAACTTCTTACTAGATATGTCTCCTGAGACAAGGGAAACAAGGGAAACAAAAGCAAAAATGAACTATTGGGATTTCACAAGATAAAATCTTCTGCACAGTGAAGGAAAGAATCAACAAAAAAGGCAGCTTTTAGAATGGGAGAAGATATTTCCAAATGACATATCTGATAAAAGGTTAGTATCCAAAGTCTGTAAAGAACTTAATCAACTCAACAACCCTAAAAATAAGCAATCCAGTTAAGATACGGACAGAAGAAATGAATAGACATTTGTCCAAAGAAGATATAAAGCTGGCTAACAAACACATGAAAAGATTCTCAACATCACTCATCATCAGGGAAATACATATCAAAACTAACACGAGATACCACCTCACACCTGTCAGAATGGCTAAAATTAACACAGGAAACAACAGATTGGCAAAGATGCAGAGAAAGGGGAACCTTTTGCACCATTGATAGGAATGCAGACTGGTGCAGCTACTCTGGAAAATAGTATGGAGGTTCCTCAGAAGTTAAAAATAGAACTACCCTATATGATCCAGCAATTGCACTACTAGGTATTTACCCAAAGGATACCAAAACATTGATTCGAATGGGCACATGAACCCCTGTTTAGAGCAGCATTATCAACAATAGCCAAATTATGGGAAGAGCCCAAATGTCCATCAACTGATAAATGGATAAAGGTGATGTGGTGTATTTATCTATAATGGAATATTACTCAGCCACAAAAATGGATGGAATTTTAGAATTTGCAATGATGTGGAAGAAGCTAGAGAGTATTATGCTAAGTGAAATAAGTTCCTCTGAAAAAGACAAACATTGGGGTACCTGAGTGGCTCAGTGGGTTGAGCCTCTGCCTTTGGCTCAGGTCATGATCTTAGGGTCCTGGGATCGAGCCCTGCATTAGGCTCTCTGCTCAACCGAGAGCTTGCATCCCCCTCTCTCTCTGCCTGCCTCTCTGCCTACTTGTGATATCTCTCTGTCAAATAAATAAAATCTCTAAAGAAAAAAAAGACAAACATTGTATGATTTTACTCATATGTAGAATTTAAGAAATAAAACAGATGAACATGGAGGCGGGGGCGAAGGGAGAGAAGCAAACCAGAAAACAGAGTCTTAACTATAGAGAATAAATGGAGGGTTCCTGGAGGGAAGGTCGGGTGTGGGGAATGTGTCAAATGGGTGATGGGTATTAAGGAGTTGACTTGTTCAGATGAGCACTGGGTGTTGTATATAAGTGATGAGTCACCAAACTGTACACCTGAAACTAATAGTCCAATGTATGCTAACTGGAATTTAAATAAAAACTTGCAAAAATATTGCTCTGGATGAGAAAGAGTAAGTAATGGAAAAAGTGCTATTGTTCTGGGTAAAGAAAAAAAATAATAGTAGCCTGTATTATAACACAGGATATCCTTTAAATAAGAATCCTTTTACCTCAAGGTTTATTTGTGACATATAGCTAAGTAATTTGTTTTTGTGATTGTTGACTTAGAATTTTTTTATTCTCACCTACAAATTAATACTTGAGACTTTATATAGTCTCATATTGAAGCTTCCTCAAAGTAGGTATTATTTCTTGGTCCACTTATATCAGATCCTTTATTTATTCTTCACTATATTACATTAAATAGAAGAATGTTACTGTTTTAAAACATGACAAAACCTTTCATGGAGTAGGAATACAAAATAAGTGATCAGTCTTCTATGTAAGATTCTAAAACCTTTTGAAACTGGGTTGGTTCTCAGCTTTACCCAGTGCTGGCTTAGGTTTAGGCTTTCTCTAGTCTGCTCATTAGTTGCTACTTGTCCATCTACTTACAGCTTTTGAAATTTTATTTCTGTTTTCTTTTTTAATTTTCATTTTTCCTGGGAATTTTACCTTTAAAAATTCTTTTTACTATAGTTTTTAATTGAGTTTGGTGAGGATTAGAATTAGTTGTGCATATTCAATTTGCCATCTTTTAAGAAATTATCAATTTCATAAACCTAACTTACTCAGAATTTCTAGAGTTTTAATCACCTGAATATGCTTTATTTTATAGGTGGTTGTGGTGGTGGTGGTGGTGGGGTGTGTGTGTGTGTATGTATGTGTGTATGTGTGTGACTTTGACATTCTCATGCTTTCATTAACTGTGCAATTAACCTTACCAGGTAGGAGGTTATCCCTTCCTGTTTTTAAAAATCTTTTTCCTTGAACTAGTTATTTTAAAGACTAGTTAATTTATTTTTTAAAATTTGTGCTTTTGATATAAAAATCTGGTATGTACTTAATTTGAAAATTTCAAGCAAACAAAAGTATATAAAGTAAAAAGTCATCTCCTTTCCCCTCGTAGTCATCTCAGTGTTTAGAGTCATCCCACCATTGCAAATTATTTACAATTTGATGTCTTTATAGACTTTTAGATTTCTTCTGTACATATATAAGCATATGTATTTTAAGATGGAGTAATCTATAATTCCTCTGAGGTTGAATCTTTCATTTAATTCCATATTTAATGTACCTTCTTCCATATGAGGATGTATATAATTCATTCTAGGAAATATAGCATAGTGGTCAGTATCAGGGTTTTAAAGCCAGACCAAGAATGGTGCCTGGCATGTATTTATTACTCCCAACAATTGTTAACTGCCATCATCATCTTTGTTAGTGTTATGGTTAAATAGAATATTCACTGTATCCACATTGACATTTATGTGGTTTCTAATTTTTCACTACCAAGTATATTGGTGCAGTAAATAACCTTGTTGCATACATGTTTTTTAACTTGAATGTTTCTATAGGTAAATTTCTAGAAATGAAATTATGAATAGAATGTTACTTATGTTTATAATTTTTATTATTTTTGCAAATTTCTTCCAGAAAAAGTTGTGCCATTTTATACAACCAACAGCAGTATGTGAAAGTTCTTCCTCACCAGTTATTTATAAATGTATTAGTTTTTGTCAGTCAAGAGAATACACACTTTTTAAAATTTAAATTCAATTAACATATGTTACTGGTTTCAGAGGTAGAGATCAGAGAATATACACTTCGACTGTTCACTGTTCCTTAAGGCCTGCATTTGTAGTATTACTATGATCCACAAGGTGGGGCTAATTTTCTGAATGTCTCCTTAACACAGACCAGGCTTAACCAATACAGTTGAGAAAGTAGTCACATTATTTAAAAAAAAAAACTTTTATTTTTAAGCACTTGTCTCTCAAGAAGGATTTTGGGGCATTATTGCTCACTACAAATTATTCCTTCATTTTTAGAGTACAGTATCTTTCCAAAGATGGATAAGATTGTAAAACCAAATATGTTATTATTGGTATAGAATATCAGACATCTAAAAATCTAACTGCTACAATGTGATAAATAAGTATCATGATAGAAATATATGTGAAGTGCTATAGAATAATTGTATTATTGTCCTAAACTCTGTATAAAGTCATTGCAATTTACTCTATAATGTATATGCTTCTTTGAAGGGTCATAAAAATATAAAAATTTTTCTTTGGTTTGTCTATAGACTACTTTCTTTGTAGTCAGGGTTCTGTGGCCTAGTTTAGAAGCTTTCATTCTCTGCATATGTCAGGTAATATGGAATTTATAAAGACGGGGTAGTTTTATTTAAGAGTACAGGTCTGCAACCAGAATGTTTGGATTCAGATCTGAGCTGTGCTATTTTACTGGCTGATTTTGGATACTAATTTGACTTTTTTATATACCTTAAGTTTCTTCATTTTTATTTTCTATTTTTTAGTTAATTCATTTTTATTTATTTTTATTTTTTAAAGATTTATTTATTTATTAGAGAGCGAGAACACACATGTGTGAGTAGGGGAGGGGCAGAGGGAGAGGGAGAGAAAGAATCTCAAGCAGGCTCCATGCTTAGCGCAGAGCCGGACTTGGGGCTGAAACTCACGACCCTGAGATGATGACCTGAGCCAAAATAAGAGCCAGCTGCTCAACTGACTGAGCCACTGCGGTGCCACTAGTTTTCTCATTTTTAAAATGGAGATGGTAACAGTACCTTCTTTCTACTACTTAGGGTCACTGTGCAGATTAGATGAAAGGGGTTTTGTGTGTGAGAGAGAGACTAAGAAGAGCATACCATTCTAATAGTGCATATAGTTATTAGTTGTTATTATTAATGGTTTTAATTTATAAACTGAAACTTGAATAACTTTCCTGGGGATTTTCCCAAAACATATTTTGAAAAGTATTTTACCCAGGATATTTAAGTTAATCGATTCAGTTTCCAAGTGATTTATATTCTGGTATCTGAAATGTCAAATGGCATTTACACATTGCCATTCTATAGAGATTCAATATACATTCAATGAAGAAGAAGGAATCATTACTTATTGTTCAATTTGAAGATTTGTTAAACTACATTTTGTATTTTTCATTAAAATGATGGTATTATTTCCAGATCAAGTGCATAAGCACCATCTGTAACAAATTCTGGGGCTCCACCTCAGACCTACTGAGGGTGAAATGCTAGGGATAGGGTTTAGCAGTTTGTGTTTCAGCAACCCCTCCTGATGATTCTGATACATGCAAAGTTTATAACCACTGTTTTAGGAAATAATTAAGAAGTTATGTTGTATTTAGTACATTCTAAGGACTATTTATTTTACCATCCAGTTTTATTGACGTTACTCTGTTAAAACAAATTTTTTTAAAATATATATAATATTTATTTATTTATTTATTTGAAGATTTTATTTATTTATTTGGCAGACAGAGATCACAAGTAGGCAGAGAGGCAGGCAGGGGGAGGGGGAAGCAGGCTCCCCGCTGAGCAGAGAGCCCGATGCTGGGCTCAATCCCAGGACCCTGGGATCATGATCTGAGCCGAAGGCAGAGGCTTTAACCCACTGAGCCACCCAGGCTCCCGTATTTATTTATTTGACAGAGAGAGCACAAACAGGTGAAGTAGCAGGTAGAGGGAGTGGGAGAAGCTGAGCATGGAGCCCAGTGGGGGCTCGATCCCAGGACCCTGGGAGCATGACCTGAACCGAAAGCAGTTCCTTAACCAACTGAGCCACCCAGTTGCCCCAAAACAAATGTCTTCATGGTCCTTTTTCTTTTGTTTATATGGTGAGGCTTTTAGCAATAATTTAACTTTTGCATATTTGGAGAATTTTTATTATATATTTTTAAAGTGCCTCCAGTGTGTAGAAATAGAATTGTCAGACTTGGTCTGCATAGCTGTAAAGAAACTCGCCTGCCAAAATTTAAAACATTTTGCAGAGAATGTATGGTTGATAAGTTGGATGAAGCCTGAAGTCAAAAGTTATTTTAAAACATTAAACTTAGGGACACCTGGGTGGCTCAGTCAGTTAAGCGTCTGCCTTCAGCTCAGGTCATGATCCCAGGGTTCTGAGATTGAGTCCTGCATCTGGCTCCTTGCTTAGCAGGGAGCTTGCTTCCCCTCTGCCTGCTGCTCCCCCTGCATGTGTGCACATTCTTTCTCTCTGACAAATAAATAAATAATCTTTAAAAAAATAAAACATTAAACTTATATGGACTCATTTTAACATAGCAGTTTGGTAGTATTTGATATGCTTTATGATATGATATGCAGTAGTTTATTACTTACTGCTCTAATGTCAGGTGAAAAGTAGGTGGGAGAGAGAAACTGAATATAAAAAGATGGAATATAATAGGAACCCTAAACTAATTAAAATCGAAGTAAGAAAGGGGAGGAGAAAGTATCCTGGCTTACTGAAATATGTGAAAATGTTAGCAGAGATTTAAACAACTCAGTATAAATTAATGTGATATAGGCTCCAAAACAGCTGAAATTCTAGATTGCATTAACAGAAAGATAAATATCTAGACTGTGGGAAGTGCTAGTTTTGAATCCTTAATTTCTTGGCATTATTCTTTCTTCCTTTCCCTTTCCTCTTTCTTTCTTTCTTTCCCTTATCTCTCTTCCTCCATTGCTCCATCACTCCCTCCCTTTCTTTCTTTCTCTTTCTCTTTTTCCAGTAGGGGGAGAGGGTAGAGGGAGGGAGAGAATCTTAAAAGACTCCATGGCCAGCACAGAGCCCAGTCTCATGACCCTGAGATCATGACCCGAGCCGAAATCAAGAGTTGGATGCTTAACTGACTGAGCCACCCAGGCAACCCTTGGCATTATACTTCAAAAGGGATAAAGAAGAACTGGAACTCACTAAGAGTAGATTGAGCAGAATGGCAGACTAAAAAAAACATGCCACATAAGGAACATTCAAAGATATTGAACACTCAAAGGCCCTGGGGAGACTTAGCTTGCCTCAGAAGGACCCCAAGTGCTAGAGAGGAAGGAATTTGGATATGCAGAAGTCCTATGGGGTTTTATTCTTCACCCACTTCTCTGATTTTATTTTCTTTTTTCTGCTCTTTCACCTCCAAAATCAGTAGACTGGTTGATTTGGGGGGCTTGAGGGCAAAAGAGTCAAGAAGAATATATCTCCCTTACTCCACTAGCTTTCTATGGCAGAGAGCATCAGAAAACAATGATATTCCAAGTCTTTTGTAATAGTCCATACCCATTTCTTAATTTGGGGTACTTGTAGTATAAATGTCTTAAAGGCAAAGGTCTTCTTCATCTCTGTAATTCCTTTGTTACCTGTTAGAGTGCCTTGCTGATACAGTATTTTCTACATAAGAACCTTCTGAAGTCTTTCACCTATCTGCTTATTATAGGACTTCATACATACCTCATTTAGAACACTTACGTTCCATTATAGCTTTTGGTTTTGTACATCTAATAATTTGTAAGCCCTTCTGGGATAGAATTATAACTATCTTTTTTTTTAAAGATTTTATTTATTTATTTGACAGAGATCACAAGTAGGCAGAAAGGCAGGCAGAGATGGGGTGGGAAGCAGGCTCCCCGCTGAGCAGAGAGCCCAATACAGGGCTCACTCCCAGAACCCTGAGATCATGGCCTGAGCTGAAGGCAGAGGTTTAACCCACTGAGCCACCCAGGCACCCCGAGTTATAACTATCTTGCTCATTTTTATGTCCCCAGCACCTGCTACAGTTTCTGCCACGTAGTAGGCATTCAGTAAATTTGGAATGAATAAATAAATAAATAAATAAATAAATGTAGAACTATAATTACATCAAATGTCAAGAATTTGAGGACAGCCCTAAAATAACCCTTATTTGTCAAAGTGCCCTTTTCCATCTCCTTTGGTCTCTTTACTCTTAATAGTTTGGACCCTTTTGCTTGCCTGCTTTTATACCTCCAGTGTGACATACTGATTAGCTTCCCCAATATATGATCTTGTCCTCTCTTATGATAGTAGGATGTTATTAGTCTTAGACTTGGTAATAACTCCTTTATTTTACCCTGTCTTAGGACAGTCCACATTTGTACATTGCTTCTCAGTTAGGCAGCTCAGTTAGGAATCCTCCAACTGAGAAATCACAAAATAGAGGAGTTCACTAGTTGCCTGATCTCCTTTCTTCTTAGCAGTAGTGATATGGGAAGAGGTTTTATGAAGCTTGGGAATCTACAAAGATATATGGGATCTCTGTCCTGTTTAATCCAGCTGGCCAGCTGTGTAACTGGAGACACTGACCAGATATGTCCTCTAGCTCAGTCTGATGACAGTTAAGAACATGGATTTGAGAAGAGAAGAAGGTTTCTGACTTGGATGATAAGTGGCTAAGGACTTCCAAACATAATAGGGAATGCAGAGGAGTGCAGACTTTGAGAGGGAAGACCAATGAGTTTAATTATGAATATACTATTAGATATCCTGAAAGATACCCACATGAATGTATCTAGTAAGCAGTTGGATAAAATAATCAGAAAATTAGGGAAAAGGTCAATTTAAGAGTCTTTAAACCACAAGAATGAGTGGAATTTTCTTGGATGTAAGGTAATATTAGAAGTCAAGTAGAAGCAGAAGCCAGAATTTAAATGTTGAAGAAAGGGAAAGCCATGAAGAGAAGACCTAAAGAATATCCGATGGTAAGAAAAACCAAAGAAGTTCTCACCCCAAAGACAGAAAAAATAAGGAAAAAAACTGAAAAGAAAGAAGAATGTATCAATAGTGTCAGATATTGCAGACTGAAGTAAGAACTGGGAATTGCCTCCTTGGATTTGGTAAGTAAGGAGTCATATAATCTTATTGAGAGAAATTGCTTTGGGATTGCAGAATGAGAACCTCATTACAGTGTCTTGACGTCTGATAGCAAGATGAGGAACTTTAAAAAGCATGTATAGAAGATTTTTTAAGTTTAGAAGAAAAAAGATAAGATGGTAGGTAAATTTTTCTAAAGCCTACGATGCAGGCCTTGCTCCTAATCCCTTAATGCCTAACCAATCTCTGAAGAGTGGGACTTCTCAGACAACCATGACTTTCTTAGAAACCTAGGATATTAAGAAAAAAAAGAAGAAGAAAGAAAGAAACCTAGGATATGGCAGGTTCAGTAGAAACTCGCTTTTCTGCTACTTCACATATGTTGTATAACATTTCCATGCATATTACCCTCCATAGGAGGGCAATTCTTTGTTTCCCTCTCAAAAACCATTGCCGTAAAGTGAGTGAACAGTGACATAGTTTTGATTCGTCTATAATATATTTTTTAAAAAACTTAATCATATACAAATTTGTTATTAGTAATAAAGTCCATGTCTCCATGTAATTTGAGGCTCTACCCTATCTCCCCTTAACCTTTCTAACTTTACTCTAGCCAGTGTTTGAAAAAACTGCGTAGGAGTTTATACAGAACATGGGCTGACCATTGCGTTTTAACCTCTGCCCTGTAACTTTTGGTTCTCCTGTTTTTGTTTTTGTTTTTGTTTTTTGTTTTTTTAACCCTTAAAGCTCTTCTAAATGCCATTTTCTTATCAGGAACCGCCTTAGGAATCTCAACTCTATTATTTTCTCCATCCTTACTGGGCATCATCTTAATAAGGTTCCTTAATTTTTCCCAGAATGCTAAAAATGAACTGATTTGGATAAATTACAGATTGGTGCAAGCACAAATTTATTCTGCTTTCTCTACCTGGACCCTGAGAACACAGGGCTGCAGCTGTCTCACTAGTCTAGGGAAGTAGTAGTGTCCTTCCAAAACTCAGTTTTTGTTACGCTGAAAATCCTTTTGTTGCAAAATTATCATGATCCACCTCTGTTAATGGCTCCTTTATGCTGCTAAAGTGTCCAGTTTCATCCATTTGTCAGGATCTTGGGTTTTTGCCCTTTAAAACATGTCTTTCACATATATTAAAGGCAACATGTCCAAACCTGTTGTAAGCAATTTGTTCCTAAACTTGCTTCTCTTTTCACTTACTAATACCACCATGTCTTCAGTTGCCCAAGCCAGAAACCTGTGAGTTACACAAAATCTATTTACTCTGGTTCTTAAATGACTAGATTGAAAATATAATTTCCATCCTGCTTGCCACTGCTCTACTCCAGGAAACCTTCATCTTTTACGTACATTACTGTGACAGCCTCCTAACAGATCATATTGCCTCCTATATTACTTGCCTTTTTATTCACTCAACCAGAAATATTTTTCAGAAATGCAAATTGATCATTTTATTCCCCTGCTTTAACTTCTTTGGTAGTTTTACCATTTTCCTTAGATGGAAGTGCAAACTTTTATGTGTCTTATAAGGTCTCATCATTTGCCTCCTCTTTGTGCCACTTGTTCACTTCACATTCTCTGACTCAGCCATACCACTCTTTCACTTCTTTGTGCTACCATATTCATCCTCACTTTTGGGTTTCTGTTCTTGAATTGCTTTGACTCTCTTCTCTGTTTCAACCAGGTAACTCCTATTCATTTATCCTTTATAATGCAGCTTAAATATTACTTCGTTAGAGAAAATTTCTGGAAATTCCTTAACTAGATAAATTGTCTTTGCCCTGCTTTTATAGCACCCTTTTTCATACGGTAGCACTTAGACCATTCTAATTGCTTGTTCAGTCTTTATAGACTTTAAGGTCTGTGAGGGAGGTTACTTAGCTATTTTGCCTGCCCTTGTGAGTTATTCAAAGGTGGAATGAACATTTAGGGGTGCTTATGTTTCCCATTACCAGTAGTGTTCATGTGCAGGTTGAGTATGTCCAAGTTAGGACTGAAATAGAGAACCATTGGGAAGTCCTTTCCAGTCAGGAGATTGTTTTTTTCTGAATTATCAAATATACATATATAGTTGTTTTTAAAGATTCTATGTTAATTTAAAAATTTTCACCGAATTAAAAATTTTGAATATTCAATAACTACTGGTATATAGAAAACCTAAGAAATATTTTACATTTAGAGCACTGTGTCTGGAGTTTTTGAAATTGATGTTATATTTTGTATCTCTTGTAGGTGAAATGAATCAGAAGTACAAGGAACTAAAAAAACGAGAGGAAAATATGGACAGTAAGTGACCTTACTGATATGAAAATATTCTCAGATATCTGTTCTTGAATACAAAGTCAGAGATTTCATTTTGGGAAGATACAATGGCTGATAATAAGTGCAGAAGTGTGGATATTCAAAGTATTTGCCTTGAAGAATTAATAAATATCTAGCATAGTTTAGGGATGGGTAGAAAATTTTAAAAAGGTTTTGTACATTTGTGTGTGTATGAGTATTTTTGTTCTATGGATGGATTCTAAAGCTAGTACTTATTTATTGTTTGTATAGAGACCACTTACTAATTGAGTGTTGAATGTTCTCTTTTAACTGCTTCACTGTATTCATCCTTAGTATCTTTTGCCCTTTTATTTTTAGCTTTTCATAATACTTCCCTCTCATTTATCAGCCTTCACCTCAGATCTTGCTACTTGGTTCTGTTACTGACTGTAACTTTAGAAACCTTTGCAGCTTCTCATTTACCTTTTAAAAAATCTTAACTTTCTAAGTAGATCTTCACTTAATTGCATTGTATCTATAATATAGATAAATTTTTAAATATTTATTATTATTTGTTACTGGTTTCCGTTATTAATAATCATTTTGGTAGAATCTGAAGTTTTATTGGTCCGATGTCAATTGTTACCTTCATAGAAGCATGCCATAAAGTAGTAATTGCCAACTCTGATTTAACAATATCCCAAGATTTCTTTAAATCTCAGCAAGTACCAAAAATTATCTCAAAGTTAATTAGTTGTTTTGTGCTAATAGTAAAGTTATTATAACTGTAAGTTTTATTTTTTGAAAGAGCCATAGAAATGCCTTAAGAATATAAAAAAGTAAATTATATACTGATTCTATATTAGACAAGAGAAAGGTAGGTTTCTTAGAATATTTATAATGTGAATAAATTATTTAGTCGAGATTAATACAACATTTTAAGGAAAATACTCAATTTCAGATGAAATAAGTAATTAGCAGCTATTTTCCTTATTAAAATTTGTGGCTAGTTATAAGTATGAATAATTATAGATATATCAAGGAGAGCCTATGTAAAAAAGGATTTTTTTGTGTTCTTCTATATATCAGCTGTTACGTCTGAGCCTGAATTTATACCCTTTAGTTTATTTGTATTAAGATCATAACTGTTAAGCTTTAGAAGCTTGAAAATATGTAGAAATATTCTTATTGAGTAATTTAGTTACCTGTGGGTTAATAAAAGATTAAATATAGTCATAATGTAAAATTTGCTTTGAATTTCTAAAAAGTACTGTTAAGACCTATAGATGAGAATTTATATAGTGTTAACTATATTAACAGTAGCTTCTCATCATATTTTGAATCTGTAGCTTTTATTGAGACATTTGATGAAACTAAGAATCAGGAGCTGGAAAGGAAGGCACAGATAGAAGCCAACATTGTTGCACTTTTGGAGCACTGTAGTAGAGTGAGTACCATGTACCTGTCCTAGTGTCCTCATTGTTTTTGCTGTGATTACCTTTCCAAATATAGCTCAAAAAATGCAGTAGATTACTATTACATCTGTTAATTTAATCTGTTTCCTTTAAACTCCCTTGCTTATTATTTTTTTTAAGCTATTATTTGTGTATTTCTAGCAAAATTCAGCTAAGGATGATAGGGGAAAAGGATGACATATGTATAATGTCAATTTTTAGCAGTAAGCAAGGGACCAATTCAAAGTAATTATTATGATTTTCTTCTATTGGTAATGTATCTGAACTTGGAGAAGTAGTGTTTGCACAGAAACTTCAAAATCTAGATGTTATAATGGAAAATGTTGATACATTTTTACATAGTCATTTGTATTATGAATAGAAGTGATTCTTGTAAGAATCTACAAGAGTATAGTTTATCAAGGAGTATCTTGATTTATAAAAAATGTTTACTGAACAGTTACTAATGAGTGGTAGAACAGAAGGAAAAATGCACAATGTCTTAAATATTCTATGTGTCTTAAGACTCCAAGCAGTTCTTAAAATAGTGTATTTGAATTTTTTCTACAGTGAGATAAGATTCAGAATTATTTCCTTTACATTAGCTTTAATTTAGTCTCTCCTTATTGCAAAAACCTGACTTTGAATCTCACTATATTCTTCTAAACAGACATAAAACATACATGATAAATGATGTATTTCAAAAAAAGGATACTGATTCAGAACATCTAGTTGTTTAGCTGTGTTTTCTAAGAGTTTTCTTGGGAGAAGCAAATCAGTGGAATTTTTTCCCATTTTTATTTCTCTACAAATATAGAATATAAATCGTATGAAACAGATCTCTTCTATCACCAATCAAGAGCTGAAAATGATGCAGGATGATCTCAATTTTAAATCTACTGAAATGCAGAAATCACAAAGTACAGCTAGGAATTTGACTTCAGGTGAGAAAACATAGACTTCAATATCTTTTTTTTTGTAACAAATTGAAACTTTAAAAATTTAATGTTATTTTATTTGATATTTTGGAAAGGCTGAGAAAGTAATTTATGATTGCTTATTTATAGCCTTAGAATTTTGTGTGACTTTTCACATCAACTTAATAGTATTTCATTGGGACATTCTGATCCATTTTTAACATTTACTGACTGCTTACTCTATGCCTTTGCTATAATGTAGGTACACAGAGATTTAAAAAAAAAAATCCAGTCTCTTTCCTCAAGGAACTTTCAGCTTGGTGGAATAATGACAAATAAATAACTAAAATATAATGAAACAGTACATGATAGAAGGATAAAGGAGCAACAGAATTATATTGTGTTCATATCCACCCCAGTCTTGGGTAGTTAGGAGAGGAATCCTCGAGGAAGTAATATTTTAGTATATGTACTGCCAACGTGAGCATGAAGAAGTAATATTTTAATCATAATTAGTTTCAGCCATTATAACTGACATGATACTAGAATAACACTTCTCCAGCAGAAATGTAATGCCAGCTACATATATAATTTAAATTTCCTAGTAGGTAGGTTATAAAAGTAAACAGGTGGATTTTAATATTTTATTTAATCAGTTTATCCAAAAGATTATTGTTTAAGCATGTAATCAGTACAAAAATGATCAATGAGATTTTGCAGTTACGGGTTATCTGGGTGGCTCAGTCAGTTAAGCATCTGCCTTCAGCTCAGGTCATGATCCCAGGGTCCTGTGATCGAACCTCACGTCAGGCTCCCTGCTCAGTGAGAAGCCTGCTCTCCCTCTGCCTCTGTTCTTCCCCCTCTTCCTCTGCTTGTGCATTCTCCCTCACTCTCTCTCTCTCTGTCAAATAAATAAATAAAATCTTTAAAAAAAAAAAAAGTTACAGCCCATCTCAGCTTGGGAGTAGGCATTGTCAAGTGTTCAAAAACCGTATGTGGCTAATGGCTGTCATTTCGTCCTTGCAGATAGAGATTAAAAACAAATACACAAAATAGAGCTTAAAGAGTTGTAGTTGTAGTGTAGTGTCAACTACACTCAAAAGAAAAAAAGAGTTTAGGATGAAGTCAGAATTTGTATAGAATCTTTGTTTCTTGAACTGATAGTTTCTAATTATGAGTGTTTTTTTAAGCTGGTGTATGGTGATTTTGAATTAGCCATTTTTTCCCCCTACTTGGAATTACACTGGCAGTTAGTGAAATTATAAGGAACGAAGAATTAATATTTGCTAACTTAAAAATGTTGCGGTTCTTGAATTGGAATAATGAATCCACAATGTTTATTTATTTGGAATCCCAAAATCTAATGCTCCTGGCATTTTAAAAGGCTCCTGACCTGAACTGACATGAGGCTACTTATAGTCTTAATTATCCTACCTAATGTGACTGTTCATCATTTTTGCTACAGAATTAGTTAAGTACTTGATGACAGGGTGGTGCCTTAAACTCTGCTTTGGGAGTTACAATATATGTGCTACATTATTTTTCTAAAATCTGAAAAATTCTGCATTCTAAAATGCAATTACCTGGGAGTTTTATATAAAGATTATAGACCTATAAATGTATGCTGAATATTATTAATACACAGTTGAATTTAGATTGATGATATAGGTGGACAATAGTTATTTTACACATTTAAGTATATTTTATCTGCCCAGATTTTCTTGTATCCAGAAATCACCATAAGAAATCTATACTATTCTTGTTCACCTTTCAGAGAAGATGAATTTTACATTCCCACTTGTGAATTGCCTCCCTTTGGCTCTTGCATTTATAATTGGAAGTCACCTGATTTTCTTAGTGTACTGTTTCTTAATGGGGCAATATTATTCCCAAAGGGACAAAATTATTTCTTGGGGGAGAGTAAAAAATATCTTGGTTAAAATGGTTTGTGAACCCCCAAAAGGGTCACTGTACATAAACAGATATATATCTGTAATATATCTGTAATATTAAAGTTTCATCGGGACGCCTGGGTGGCTCAGTTGGTTAAGCAGCTGCCTTCGGCTCAGGTCATGATCCCAGCGTCCTGGGATCGAGTCCCACATCGGGCTCCTTGCTCGGCAGGGAGCCTGCTTCTCCCTCTGCCTCTGCCTGCCACTCTGTCTGCCTGTGCTCGCTCGCTCTCTCTACCTCTCTCTCTGACAAATAAATAAATTTAAAAAAAAAAGTTTCATGGGAGGTGGTAATTAGGAAAAAAAATAGTCTACAAAAGACTCCTTTGGGGGGACAATGATGGGGGAGAAAAGATTGTGAAACACTGGCGTATTGCATGAGTAAAGAGGCAAGGAGTCTGTCAGCAATAGTTTTTATTTATATTTTTGGAAAGGAAACTCCAGGGAATAAACAAATGCACTGATGGCAGAATATTTCAGAAACATTTCCCCATGTCAAAGTGGTTCCTTCTGAGATTTTGCTACTATGTACACACTGCTTAGTAAACTTTGCAACTTCATAGCATATCAGAAGGAACTAGTCTGCATCCTCTTCCTGTCTCTTCCCTTGGAGAAATTTTTAACTTTTCAAGGGGACCTGCTGTTAAAGGAAGATAAACTTTACCCTATACCAACCAACCATTTTCTCTCTTTCTCTGGAAATTTGTATAATTTGTATTTGAAATTTGTAGCAGTTTGTATAACTCCTAGATGTATGTCCCTAATATATCTTCAAATTAAACTTTTAGTTAGGGTTCAATAATATTTTCACTGAACAGTCAAAATATATAAGCTATATACATTTTCTTTTTAGAGCATTGAAACACCGCTTCAGTGACTTTGATTTAGCACTTTGATTTTCATTTTAACTGTTTTCAACACTAGTTGAGATACGAATCCAACAAAACAAAACCCACTCAACAACATTTAAGTCCATATATCTGTATGTTTTTTTATAACATATATGTCAATATAGTTGAATTTTAAGATTCTTAAGGGGACAAAAGGAAATGCTCAAGTTTAATTATACCAATTTCAATTTTGTTGGGAAAAACTTCCTTTCTTAAACCACTGTCTTTTGAAGCCTTAAACTATTTGATATTTTCTGCTCTATGATAATTTTTATACCTGGAGAATCATTCAATTTTGAACATGATATTTTTACTGTATTACCTTCCACCTATATTTTAATCCATAACCTTTCTGGTTTCAGAGGTTGAAGAAGAAGGTTTAATAGCAGCTGTGTATTTGATTTTCTCATTAGGGAGTCTGTATAGATAATAAACCTCAATTCCAAGTAGAGTTTGCTAAATTTTATGTGAAGAAGCCAACTTAATACCTCTCACATAGAGGGGAGACATCATGGTAAAAGTGCAACAAAGTGCCAAAATCCACACACAAACTCTATTCAGATCCTAATCTGACCAGTGAACTGTGTAAGCATTTGGGTGCTTCAGGGGACCTAGGAAAAAGCAGCAGTTAGAAGTTGAAAGAGCTGAGTACAGAGATTTTATATACTGCCTGCTACAAAGGAGAAGAGTTTAGGGTTTAAGTTCAGCAAAGTTTATTGCTTGTTTAATATTAATCAACACTTTCCAAAGGAGTACAGTTTAATCCAGAATCTCTACTACATATCATTTAAGGTTTCAATTATACTATAAAAATTTATAGGAAAATGTGAGTCAAGGGGAAAAGCAGTTAATAAACATTGAACCTAATAATCCAGATGTTGAAATGAACCAAAGAAGACTTTAAATGTTTAGAAACATTTTTTAAGGGTTTAAAGGAAAATAAAATCATAACAAGTGAACCAATGGAGAATCCCACAGAAAGAGAAAAATTATAAAAAAGAACCAAATGGAAATTCTAGCATTGGAAATATACCTAAAATGAAAAATTCACTGAATGATCTTATACGAAGATTGAGGACAGCAGAAAAAGAGTCAGTGAACTTGAGGATCAATAAAATAATATAATCTGGAGAAGAAATAAGAATGAACAGAACCTAAGTGATGTGTGGGAGAGTTTCAGGCCATCTGACATGTATATAATTGGAGTCCCAGAAGGAGTGGAGGGACAGAGAATGGGGGAGAAAAGATAGTTGAAGAAATAATAATGGCTGAAAATTTCCCAAATGTGATGAAAAACCAAGTTTTACAGATCTAAGAATCCCATTGAACCCCAAACATGATTGGTATAAAAATCCTTTACCTAAGCCCATTGTAGTTAAACTGCAAAAATGCAACATAAAGAAAAAACAATGAAAAATGCCAGAGAAAAATAATACATATATACAGGGAATAATACATCCCATTAGAAGATTAAATTTTATGTTATTTTATTATAAAAATCTTTCACCCCTAAATCTCTAAGTAATAAAAGGAAGATGTTCACATTTGTCTTAATACTCTGAAATACCACCATATTTTTTGAGGCTATTTATATCTCTACTTTAAAATAGAGGTAAAGTGAAAGCAAGCTGCTCAGAGATGAAAATGTTTCACTACATGCCTCTATATACAAACAAGTAACTGTTTGGGATGTTAGGATTATTGTCGTACCTAGCCCAGGGAACATAGAGAGGAAACTAATTTAGGCAGGTTTGAATTCAGATATCTTCACCTGGATGTACATGATCTATATGTATTTCAGTTCCATTTTAGTATCCATTTTTTAGTTTGTTCTAATTACTTTGATAGCTGTAAGAAAAGCAAAACAATGATAGATAGATAGATATCTATCTATACACACACACACACACACACACACACACACACACACACCCCACATCTTTATCCATTCATCTACCTATGGACACTTGGGCTGATTCCATTTTTTGGCTAATGTAAATGCTGCAGTAAACATAGGGATGCATGTATCTCTTTGAATCAATGTTTTTGTATTTTGGGGGGTGAATACCTAGTAGTGTGATTACTGGATTATAGGGTAGTTCTGTTTTTAACTTATTGAGGATTTGTTTGCTACAGTGGCTGCACCAGTTTGCTTTTCCACCCATAGTGCACAAGGGTTCCTTTTTCTCCACATCCTCACCAAATCTTGTTTCTTAAATTTTTTTATTTTAACCATTCTAACAGATGTGAGGTGGTATCTCCTTGTAGTTTTTGCATTTCTCTGATGATGAGTGATGTTGAATATCTTTTTATGTGTCTGTTGATCGCCTGTATGTCTTCTTTGGAGAAATGTCTGTTCATGTCTTCTGCCCATTTTTAATTAGATTATTTGAGGGGTTTTGGTGTTGAGTTGTATCAGTTCTTTATTTATTTCGGATACTAGGATACTAATCCTTTAGCAGATATGTCATTGCCAATATCTTCTCTACTCTTTTTTTTTTCCCCATCTTGAAAAAAAAGAAAAAGCCTCTCCAAAGTATTCTCTGCCCAACTATCATCCTTCCTTTCAAATTTCACATCCATATTTTTAAAAGCCTTCCTCTCCCTCTTGGTCCCATTTTTTTCTATGAAATCTTTTCTCAGGAAATATGTCAAGGTTTTCCTGGACAGTAAATGCAACTTGTATTTTGCAGTCTTTTTGTTTGTTTGAAATCTCTAAGTAGTAGTCTTGATTACACATCACTCCTTTATTCTTGAAATGTCTTTTCATTATAATTTGTGATTTTGCTTTTATTTCTTTGGTCATTTCTTATTCTCCTTTATGGGATCCTTCATGTAAATTTATTCTATAAAATTTTTTTATTCTTATAGGTTCTGTCATGAATCCTTTTCTCTTGATGATTTCAACCATTCCCATAGCTTCAGGTGCTTTGTCTATGTTGATGATTTAAAATTTTCTATCTTCAAATTTCTCTCAGGGCTTCAGACCCATATATATCTATACATGGGCATGTTTACTATTTGGGTGCTTCTGAGGTAACTCGAACAGCATATCCTAAGTTGACTTGAATCCTTCATCTCTTTCCCTCCTACAAACAAAAGTTGATACCTCCCTCTGGCTTTCCTACTATCTACACCTTTACTCGAGTTGGAAATGGGACTCTCCAGTGACTCCTCTTCTCAACCACTGTATTCAGTCAGTTTCCCTAATATCTCTTGAGTCCCTCTACATCTCTCTCCTTCATTTTTTTCCTCATTTATTTCCATGTGAGGTAACTTGAGATTTCACATATATAGTTGTCATCCATTGAAATATAAGTTCTATCAAGATAGGGATTCTCATATGTTTTGTTCATTGCTATATTCCTTGTTCCTAGAAGTTTGCCTGGCACACAGAAAGCACTTAATCAATATTGCTTAATGAAAAAATAATCCCCAAAGTAACTATACTAGTGTAAGATTTATTATGTAGATCACTGGATCAACATTTAACTGGTCTTCCTGGACCAGTTAATGCTTTTCCAATTAATTTCCCACATTGAAACCAGAGTGAACTTTCTAAAATTTAATTATGCCATACTCTGATTTAAAATCCATCAATTACTCTTCATAGCCCTCAGGATGAAGTTCCAACTCCCTATTTTCATTTAAAAAGCTCTTCATGAACTGAAATCCATCCCACTTTGAACTTTGGGTTCTAGTCATATTGAACTTCTGTTATTTGCACATATGTACCATGCTTTTTTTTTAATTTTTTTTTTTAATTTGACAGACAGAGATCACAAGCAGGCAGAGAGGCAGGCAGAGAGAGAGGAGGAAGCAGGCTCCCCGCTGAGCAGGGAGCCCGATGTGAGGCTCGATCCTAGAACCCTGGGATCATGACCTGAGCCGAAAGCAGAGGCTTTAACCCACTGAGCCACCCGGGCGCCCCTGTACCATGCCTTTTTACCTCTAGACTTTGCACATTTTGATTGTGTTCTCTGGAACACATTTGCTTTTTCCTTGCTGTGGTTGATTCCTAATCCTTAAGGCCTTACTCAGTTAAAAGGCATGTCTTTAAAAAGCTTTCTTAGCAAGTACCACATGTTCTCATGGCTCTCTGTATTTCTGTTTTCATAGTAGTTATCTAGTTTATTGTAAATGCTTATTTAATTTCCTAGTTCTACCTCTAGAATATAGCTCCTTGAACAAAATCAATGTCTCTGTTTTCTTAGCACCTAGCACATAGTAGATGCTCCACACTTTTAAAACAAAGTATGAGACACAGGTACACTTACTCTTTCACATACACATCTTTACAGTCCGCATTATTCATGGATTCTGTATTTGTGAATTTGCCTACTCTAGTATAATTAATTTGTAACCCCGAAATCAGTACTTTTAGCACTTTTACAGTCATTTGTGGACATGTGCAGAATCAAAAATGTGAATTGCCTGACATAACGTTCCCACGGAGGTCAAATAAGGCAACACTGTCTTCTAATTTTGTTTCCCATTAACATATAATGTATTATTTGCCCCAGGGGTACAGGTCTGTGAATCATTAGGCTTACACATTTCACAGCACTCACCATAGCACATTTGTATATGGATATGTGTAAGCCCAGTGTCCATAACCCAGCCACCCTATCCCTACTCCCCCAACCCCCAGCAACCCTCAGTGTTTCATGAGATTAAGAGTCACTTACAGTTTTTCTCCCTCCCAATCCCATCTTGTTTCATTTTTTCCTTTTCTATCCCCAAAATCCCCCACCCTGCCTCTCAAATTCCTCATATGACAGAGATCAAATGATAATTGTCTTTCTCTGATTGGCTTATTTCGCTCAGCATAATACCTTCTAGTTCCATCCATGTTGTTGCAAATGGCAAGATTTCGTTTCTTTTGAGGGCTACATAGTATTGCATTGTATATATATATACCACATCTCCTTTATCCATTCATCTGTTGATGGACATCTAGGTTCTTTCCATAGTCTGGCTATTGTGGACATTGCTGCTATAAACATTTGGGTGCACGTGTTGCTTCAGATCACTACATTTGTATCTTTAGGTTAAATACCCAGCAACACTCTTTTTTAGTCCTCACACTATTAACAGTTATCCTTTATGTCACAAATTTAGTGCCACTTTTCTTCACATTTTTGTACTTTTTGTTCTCAATTTTGCTATATAAAATGGCTCCCAAGCATAAGCTGAAGTGTTGGCTTATGTTCCTAAACCCAAGAAGGCTGTATTGTGCCTTACAGAGAAAATGTGTATTAGATTATCTTCATTCAGGCATAAGGTTGGCCTAGAGTTCAGTGTTAATGAATGAAAAATATATATGTGTGTTTAAACAGAAACACACATAAAACAAGGTTATGTGTTAGTTGGGTGATGAAAATACTATGACCAGAAGCTCTCAGGAACCTAACCGTATATCCCCTCTAGGAGAAATAGTTCAGTACTTGCTAATTCAATATTACAGTGACTTTATAGAATATAACTCCCATAAGTAAGGAGAATTGACTGTATATGTAGTTACAAAATTTTGTTCAACTATTTGTAATATTTCATAATTTGCTTTCATGTCCCTATTAAAAATAATGGGCCCTTATTTCATAATATATGTTATGTTATTAAGTAAGGAAAAAAACACCTATGTGCATTCTTAAATATTTGTATAAGCATGGAGACAAATATGGCTGATATACATCAGGTTATATTGGTTACCTGGAGGATGAATATTATTTTTCTAAAGTTTTCTTTGTATTGTCTCACTGGTTGCAGTGAAACATGTTTCTTTTGTAGATATTCTTTTATAAAGCCTACGCCTCTTTTTTTTTTAAAGATTTTATTTATTTATTTGACAGAGATCAGAAGTAGGCAGAGAGGCAGGCAGAGAGAGAGGGGGAAGCAGGCTCCCCGCAGAGCAGAGAGCCAGATGCGGGGCTCGATCCCAGGACCCTGAGATCATGACTTGAGCCAAAGGCAAAGGCTTAACCCACTGAGCCACCCAGGCACCCCTCTTTTGTAGATATTCTTATAAAACATGATTTTTAATGGTTGCATTGCATTTCTCTTTGTGAAAGGAATAAAGTTTTGACTAATTATCATCTTGAATTTTCTTGTGTTTCAGATAGTCAACGTCTACAGTTGGATCTACAGAAAATGGAACTTCTGGAAAGTAAGATGACTGAGGAACAACATTCTCTGAAAAGCAAAATTAAGCAAATGACAACTGACCTGGAGACATATAATGATTTGCCAGCTTTAAAATCATCAGGGGAAGAAAAGAAAAAGGTAAGTGGTATTATAATTCAAATTCTTATAATTTAAATTGTTTTTTCTTGATCAAATTTAATATATATATAGTTCATAGAATTTATTATTTGCAGTTGGTTATTTGATATATAAGCTAAGATGTTTATGTATATAGGAGGAATTTAGAGAGATGTAAGTTTTAAAAGGAAAAGCAAGAGCATTTCAACAAATATATATTTGTTAAATGCAGGTTCAATTATGAAATTTCCCTCTTTAAGACTTATTCATCAGTGGCTTTTCGTTGCTATTACATTAATTTAAAGTAAATTTGGTTGGATAGGAACACATCCATAGCAGCCTTAGTAGAGTTATTAATATAGTTAATACTAATTTAGCTTATTATAACTCAAAAGATATTTTTACAAGCAGGTTTTAGAGTAATTATAATCTTGGTAGAATTTTACCAGAATATCATTGAAATTATTTACGTTAAAAATGATTTATATTGGCTTACTAGATATTTGCTAAAGTTTGTTATTTACTTCTATTTGGATCTATCTAGAAGTTACATCAGGAGAGAACAGTATTAACAACCCGCAGAAATGCCTTTAAGAAAATAACGGAGAAGCTAAACATAGACTATGAGACACTAAAAACACAATTGCAAGAAAATGAGACACATTCTCAGGTAAAAAGGAAAAAAAAAGACTCTTGAAATTTATTTCTGTTTTTAAACTATCTGTCCCGTGTTTTTAATCTCTATTTCCACTCCAAAACAGTTTTTTTTGGGGGGAGGGAGGCAGTTTAGAAGGTTTCTGGTTTATTTTAGGATGTCTTCTTTTTCTTCCCCCCATTTTATTTTATTTTATTTCTTTTCAGTGTTCCAAAATTCATTGTTTATGCACTACACCCAGTGCTCCATGCAATACGTGTCCTCCATAATACCCACCACCAGGCTCACCCAACATCCCCCCGAAACCCTTAGTTTGTCTCTCAGAGTCCACAGTCTCTCATGGTTTGTCTCCCCCTCCGATTTCCCCCAGTTTTTTAAGAATTTGCTTTATTTATCCTTCCAGACTTTCTGGCTTTGAAGATAGCCACAGGCTTTGAAGAAGCTTGTGTATGGGCTTCAGTTAGAATGAATTTACTTTTGTTCTCCTTCTATAAACCTGTATTGAGGGACTACTCTGTGCTTGGTCCTCTTCTGGGCACAGCTGATATGATAATAGCTTTTAAAAATTTCAAAAGTAAAGCATTTTTAATGGAGAAAATTTACTAACTCAAAAGAACCACAAATAGAATTAAACTTTAATGACTAATATCCCACAGAAGAAATAATTCTTGTCATATTTTAAAAATTCTTGTCATTTTTGTGTGGGTTCTTCTAGTCTATATTTATATATGTACATACATTATATATATAAGTATACACTTATTTCTATGTATTTATAGAAATGGTATCATATTGTACATATTATTTGGAAACTTGTTTTTCATTATTAACTGTACCTAATAAGTAATTTGCCTGTCATATCTTTTTTTTTTTTTTTAAGATTTTATTTATTTGACAGAGAGAGATCACAAGTAGGCAGAGAGGCAGGCAGAGAGAGAGGGAGAAGCAGGCTCCCTGCCAAGCAGAGAGCCCAATGTGGGGCTCGATCCCAGGACCCTGGGATCATGACCTGAGCCAAAGGCAGAGGCTTAACCCACTGAGCCACCCAGGCGCCCCTGCCTGTCATATCTTTTAAAAATACGATTCTATGTAATATTTGACTTAATGGATATAGTATAGTTTACTGAAACAGTTTCATATTATTAGACATTTAGGTTATTTTTAGGTTCAAAACTGTTTAGTGCTGTAAAAAAGCAGTCCTGCCCTTGAACTTCTTGATTTACACTTCTGATTATCTATACAGGATGCACAGACAAGCCCCCTTTTTATATCTTTTATCCTACTGATAGAATTACCTAAACAATGTCAGAGGTCTTCTAGATTGAGTGGCCTGTCTGAGAGGATAGAGAAGATACCTGTTTCATTCACTTTCTCCCCACACTGTGCCAGTGGTTGACACATAATGGGTGTTTAATAAGTATTTGTCAGAGGATTAAATGAAGCATGTGTGACATGTACAAAATCAGTAAAGATTGATCATTCTCATCTAATTAGCATATATTAGCAATTTGCAACTATGATTTGTTAATGCTAAATGCATTCTTCCTTTAAATGGCAATATGATCATGATAGATAATAATTTGTTAACATTGGTATAATATCCTTGTAAATGTTTTTCCTTTGCAGTTGTATACCCATATTGATTATATTTTTACAAAAAGTGAAATATATATAGTCTTTAAACATTCATTTTCTCACTTAAATATTTTCAGGCTCCTTTTTGGATATTTTTATGACTATTTCATTGTATGGATTTACCATTTTAAAAACAAAGACACACCTTATATTCTTTTGAAAGGGGTGAAATCTCATCAGAGTTTGCCACAACTGCTTTAAAAGCTTAGAAGTCACTATTTTACATATTCCGATTTATCGGTTATTTTTGTCTCTATGTCATAATATACAGGTCTGGATATAGATTTGTAAGTGGCAAAATTATCCTAGGCTGTTTAGAGTGGGGATGGATACAGGAGAAGAAATAAAAGAAAAAGTTTATAAGGCCATTGTCTTAAATGATTCTTAGGAAAAAATACTGATACTGTTTATGGAATATCAGCTCTCCTTTTCACTGAACAGATTATTTAAGGAGGAAAACATTTTACAAACACAATTTCTTAGAGCCAGTCAATGGCTACTTGCTTACTGGCACATCAAGTGCTAATCACATACTTAACCCCTTATGCTGATAACAGGAATTCATAACATAACTCTTTGTTGCTTTTTGGGAATCCCCATTGATCAAATAAAATCTGATCTCCTTATCTTTTGCAGCTATTTTCTTGAAAACCATTTAAATTTTTTTTTAATTTTACCATTTCAGTGTTCCAAAATTCATTGTTTATGTACCACACCCAGGGCTCCATGCAATACGTGTCCTCCTTAATACCCACCACCAGCCTCACCCATCCTCTCACCCACCTCCCCTCTAAAACCCTCAGTTTGTTTCTCAGAGTCCACAGTCTCTCATGGTTGTCTCCCCCTCTGATTCCCCCCAACTCCTTTCTCCTCTCCATCTCCCAATGTCCTTCATGTTATTCCTTATGCTCCACAAGTAAGTGAAACCATATGATAATTGACTTTCTCTACTTATTTCACTCAGCATAATCTTCTCCAGTCCCATCCATGTTGATACAAAGGTATTCATCCTTACTGATGGAGGCATAATACTCCACTGTATATATGGACCACATATTCTTTATCCATTCATCTGTTGAAGGGCATTTTAGCTCTTGCCACAGTTTGGCGATTGTGGACATTGCTTCTGTGAACATTGGGGTACATATGGCCCTTCTTTTCACTACATTTGTATCTTTGGGGTAAATACCCAGTAGTGCAGTTGCCAGGTCATAGGGTAGTTTAATTTTTTGAATAATCTTCACACTTTTCCAAAGTGGCTGTACCAACTTGCATTCCCACTAACAGTGTAAGAGGGTTCCCCTTTCTCCACAACCTCTCCAACATTTGTTTCCTATCTTGTTAATCTTTGCCATTTTAACTGGTATAAGGTGGTATTTCCCTGATGGCTAATGATCTTGAACATTTTTTCATGTGTGTGTTAGCCATTTGTATGTCTTCTTTGGAGAAGTGTGTCTGTTCATGTCTTCTGCCCATTTTTTGACATAATTATCTGTTTTTTGGATGTTGAATTTGAAGAGTTCTTTATAGCTCTTGGATATCAGCCCTTTGTCTGTGGTGTCATTTATGAATATCTTCTCCTGTTCCGAGGGCGGCTGCTTTGTTTTGTTGACTGTTTCCTTTGCTGTGCAGAAGCTTTTTATCTTGATGAAGTTCTAAAAGCTCATTTTCACTGAAAACCATTTTTTCGAATCTTTAAATTTCATAACAGACTTTTTGATGAAAGGCTATTATTTATCCAATATCATTTAAACATATTTATATTGGAACAGACTATAAAACTCCTAGAAGAAAATATAGGGATAAAGCTCCTTGACATTAGTCTTGGCAACCGTTTTTTGGTTATGACATCAAAAGCACGAACAGCAAAGGCAAAAATAAGTATACCTACATCAAACTAGAAGGTTCTGCTGTGCAGAGCACAGCAAAAGAAACAATCAACAAAATGAAAACAACCTACGGAATGGGAGAAAATATTTTCAGATCATAATATCTGATAAGGGGTTAATATCCAGAATATATAAAGAATATACAACAGAGTGTTTAAGTAAGTTGTAAGAGAAAAACAGATTCATGATTCAAGATATTCTCGGAGGTTTAAAGGCAAGTCACTAATACAGATGTATAATATATAAGGAAGTTGACCATCTGACAGAGGGTTGCTTTTGTAGCATTATTCATTTAGCACTTAAGAGGTCTGCATTCTAAGAAGGCCACCTCTTTGTTTAAAACAAAGGGGAAAAGTTTGGTACTTGACTTTGCTAAAGGTTATTAGAGATTTATTGCCAAAATGTGCTGACTGTTTCCTTAAGTCCATCTTAACTTTGAGTTCCTATCTGGGGAGCCAGATCGAATTTAATAGCATATACAGTTTACATAATTAATTAGTTAGGACTTATCCTAATATCTAGATTTATCTCTTTAGAGGAAACAGTGGAATCGATGCTACATTAACACTGAACTTACACCCTGAAAATAATTTTAACATGAGAGTAGAAAGAGATATTAATGCTGCTTCAGTTATCAGACTCTTAAAACTGATCATTACCTCTTAGAAATGTCCACACAGAACATTATTTTAATGTTTCATTTTTCAGATAGTCCTTTGCCTAGGAAAAATACTATGTGCATCTTAAAAAAGAAAGACCATAACCCAGAGTTAAAAGGTTAATTAAATCAGAAAAACAATTCAATTCTATAACAGTAAAATTGTCTTCTGAGGAAGCAACCATCAATATAATATCCACATTAGCTTCCTGTTGATGCAGAAATTACTGTAACAGTGCCAGCTTTTAACCAACCCTCTTATAATCTTCACACTGCAGCTCTGCTCTTATCACAGCTTGTGGAATTAGACAGGAAATTTAGCCCTGGAAATAAGGAAGTTACTCCTATATAGTTGAACCTTTGAGAGTGTTAGAATATATATCACATTTGTAGCAGTTAGACTTCTAGATTTCAAGGAGAGAGTCCCACCATGTCCCATTCTTTTCTTTCAAGTTCTTTTTGGAAAGGGAAAAGTCATAAATTGTCTTTCAGTTGGCATGTGCATTGGCATAATTGTAAATATTTTCCAATTCCATATATAGAGTAAAACCGTTGTCACATTCAACATTATATTTATTAAAGTATTTTACTATTATTTAATCCTTTCTAATTTTCCTTTATGTCTGCCATGGGTCTTTATCTCACCAAAATGCAAGCAGTTGATACGATTTAAAATTAAATGTTTTTTTTTCCTTATCCTCTTAAAAGGGTGTATAATTGTTTTGAATATGGGTACTATTCAACCTTTTTACTTTGTGTTTTTTAGCTTACAAATTTGGAGAGGAAATGGCAACACCATGAACAAAATAATTTTGTGATGAAAGAATGTATCCTTTAAAAAGAAGCAAATGAACTTGAATGAGTGATTTTTTTTTTTTTTAAGATTTATTCACTTATTTGAGAGATAGAGAGTAGGGTGGCAGGGAGGTAGAAGGAGAGAGAGAATCCCAAGCTGACTCCCCACTGAGCAGGGAGCCCGATGCAGGGCTCGATCTCATACCCTGAGATCATAACCTGAGCCCAAACTAAGAATCAGATGCTCAGCTGACTGAGCCACCCAGGTGCCCCAGAGTAATTTTTTTCTAAGAATTTCTTTAAATAAATGAAATGAAATTTAACACAAACTTAACAAATACCTAATATGTACAAAACACCAAGCTTAACTATGTGGGGAATAAATGAGTAAGACTTGGTTTCCAGTCTACAATAATTAGGGTGTGTACAAAAGTAACAATAGAAAGCAGACTATACAAAGTCATAGTGTGGCATAGTGACTAAGTGCACAGGATTTGGAGTAAGGAGTATCTAATTTTCAGTGTTGACTATACTACTTGTAGGTTAAGGACTTTGGGCAATTTAATTTGTTTAAGCCTCAATTTTGTCATCTCAAATATAGTTAATATTTCCTTCTCACAGAGTTATTGAAAGAATTACATAAAACCATGCATATATGTATATTCATAATTGTTTGCTGTTGCTAATAATGCTGTACCTTGGATATCTGGGCAGCAGAGGAAGGTAAGCCTAAGTAGTATCCTGAGAAATTTGACTTTCAAGCTCATTCTGTGTTTTAGCCAATTCAACTTCACATTTCTATCAAGGTGGTACTTAAATCCCATCTTCTTGCTAATCTTTTTGTGTGCTTATATATAGAGGAAACAGCTACTGAGAACATGTGTTGTGAAGTTTTAAGAAACATTTCCCCAAAAGTTATTTTCTGTTCATTTCTTTGAACCTTTAAGGACATCTCTGATTGGAGAAGTAGCTTCTGGCTCATTGGTAGTTTAGATTCTCCTCTAGGAAACTGCTGAACTTCAGTTCCGGGCAGCATGGATCCCAGCTTACTTCCACACCAAATGCATCAGGGGCTGTATTCCCAGCAGTCATACTACTCAGTTTAAAAGCAAAAGACTCTAACTGAATATGCTTTAGTCTATCAGTCTAGTTTATGCAACACAAAGTAGGGTATTTTGAAATAGAGTGAATTATAGAGACTTCTGAAATTCAGTGTGGTACTCTAGAGAACATGGTTGTTCTGAATATTCAGTTCTCAGACCAGAATTAGATTGAGATGCATAATATTAAGTACAAAAAAGCTCTTATGAATGCCTGGGTGGCTCAATCAAGCATCTAACTTGATTTTGGCTCAGGTCTTGATCTCAGGGTCGTAAGATTGACCCCCATGTGGAGGCCTGCACTCAGTGCAGAGTCTGCTTGTCCCTCTCCCTCTGCTCTTCCTCATGCTTTCTCTCTCTCTCAAGTAAATAAATAAAACCTTTTGTTTTTTTTAAGCTATCTACTGTAGGTGAAATTTTTTGAAGCAAGTTTTGCTTAGCCTTTTAGGTAATATATGTATTTTTAAATATATTCTATTTGTGCTTTTTCTGGCCATTTTCAATTTTCAGTAAGAGAAATTTTAAAAAAATGATTTGATTCCTTCCTAACCCAAAGTGGATTACTATTTTTGTTGATCACTGTTTCCCCTTAACCCATGTAATTAGTCATAGCAACCAAGAGTCAAGAGAGTGATTACCAGTCAATCATGAAGAATGTGACCAAGCAGATTGCAGAGTACAATAAAAACATCGTGGAAGCTCTACATAGCATGAGCAGAAACTGAGTCTGAACCATCTGCAAGTCTCTATAGTAGTAGGCTCTTGTTGCTAAACTTTGTATAAGCTGACTGAAAAAGAATAGCTTACCCTTGAAGAGTTTAAAAATTTTGAGTGCTATAATTTTTGTGACCTCTTTGAAGAAGTTATACTATTTTAAATAGTATAATAGTTCAATAAAAAGTTTGCATACAGAAAAGCATCTTTTTATATTTGTATTTATTTGTGTGGGTAATAAAAATCTGTCAGCCAACTAAGAGATGAACTAAAAGTGGCCACTGAGATTCATTTAGTTGGTATAATCCATCTATAGCAGTAAATGAGATCATTTTTTTATATGTCAACTCTAGGAGGAATATATGGAGTGAGATTCTGACTTACTACTTATATCATCCTTGTCAATTTTGCTTCTAGAAAAAGTAAGAATGGAAGGGAGATGTTTAGCTTTGAGCTTTATTTCTTAAATAGGGTATATTTGATGTATTTTAGGGAATATAAAGTTCCAGGTAAGTATATTAACACATTTGTATATCAGTTATCCTTAAAGATTCAGAATTAAAAACTTTAACCTTTGCATTTTAAAAATATTTTCTCATGTGTATATGCTAGGAAAAACATGAAGTTTAAAAGAAATGCTGCACATATGGTAGTCTGTTTTAGACGATGCCTGTTGCTGTTTATTGACACTCTGGAATATACATTCACTCTTTTGGATTGTAAGTAGATTAATTTTGTATTGCCAGAACATTTGAAAAGAAAAACTAGAAGAGGTAGAATTGTATAGTATAAATCTAGGAGATATTTTAGTGACTATAGATGTATCTTCTCTTGTAGGCAGGAATAAGTCATCATTACCAGCATAAGATATTTCTTTTTTTTTTTTTT
>PISX010010395.1:0-70550 GCA_004024625.1 Mellivora capensis | reverse complement strand
TTTTTTTTTTTTTTTAAGATTTATTTATTTATTTACTTGACAGACAGAGATCACAAGTAGGCAGAGAGGCAGGCAGAGAGAGAGAGGGAAGCAGGCTCCCCGCTGAGCAGAGAGTCCGACGCGGTGCTCGATCCCACGACCCCGGGACCACGACCCAAGCCAAAGGCAGAGGCCCTAACCCGCTGAGCCACCCAGGTGCCCCTGCCACTTTCTTTCTAAAAAAACACTCTACTTGTACAATGGAGCAAGAAATTCTTCTTAAAATGCAAATTCATTAAAAGCTAGATCCTCCAAGTGACTAAGCTATTTTCTGGCCAACACTGAGAACCTGAATTAGAATGTACAAAAGGTAGGGGTACCTGGGTGGCTCAGTCAGTTAAGTGTCTGACCCTTGATCTCACTTCAGGTCTTGATCTCAGGGTCATGAGTTCAAGTCCCCTGTTGGGTTCCATGCTGGGCATGTTGCCTACTTAAAAGAAAAGAAAAGAAAAGAAGAGAGAAAAGAAAAGGAAAGAAAGTACAAAAGCTATTTCCATATTTACACTGTACTGATGTTTAAAATAATCAGTAACAGCGGGACTCAACTGCCATTCTTCCCAGGATTGCTCAATTCAGAACCACAAATCCAGACCAGGATACAGAATGACCACAGACATGGCTCACAGCAGGCATGGCCACAAAAGAGTCTGGACACTTTCATCCTCATGGTTTTAAGCCCACATAGTCAAAGGCTTTGAAGAGTTGAGGCAAAAATGTGAGGAAATTGCTGAAGAAATGTAAGTAGGCGGAAGAACATAATTATTCGAAGTTGCGTTTGGCCCAGACATTAAGGAGAAAATACTTGGGCATCCTTCCCTCCCACCTTAGCTTCCTCGCCAACTGCGTATATATGTAAATATGAGAAGCCACAACCCAAACCCCAACTTTATGACTCTTAAAATAGGGCTTTGTTTTAGTAGATAAAGTACCACATGCTGAAGTAGCAACACCACTTCCTGTGGTATTTAGACAGATCTTTTATTCACAAAGTGACCCTGTCTGACCCTGAATAATGGTTTGAGAACAATCTCATATTGATAGGAAATTAAGGGCCATTCCCCATACTACTTTCTTCATTCACATTATCCATCATTCTCTCTTCTAATGTCCCTGCGTCTCTGTACTTATTTTCCTCTGCCGTTTTTAGGGTAATTCAGGATCTGCATGCCATGGGGACAGGAAAGTAAGGCAACCATGGAAAATTCTAGTGTGTTTTGGCATTGGACTCTGATCAATGTCAGGTCATTTATCTTCTCTTTGCTTTACTTCCCTTTCATAAATATCAGCCAGGAAGGCAGCTTGAATGGCAAGCAAACTTATAAAGAGAGTTATAGTTTCCCATTTGTCTTTCTTTACAAACAACCAGAATGCCTAAGTTTCATCAGCTTTTGTATGAACATAGCCTGTAGCAGGAAGGTGGTCCAATATTCTTAATTTTACAAATGGTGATATGTGATCCAGAGAAATTCAGTGTATGCCCAAGGTCACAAAGCTCTTTCATAAATAGCTTCTCCTTAGGCTAATATTGGCCCAAAATTCAAGATCCTGTCAGTGTGCACAATATTATGAATTGCTGCCCCCAAAGATAATCAAGACACAATTACATTTTTTTTCCTGTGGCTGATGCCAGTCTTAATAGAATATAAATATACAAATTATAAGTCCTAGGGTCCTTATAAAAGTTTAATGCTAAAATATTGATGAAATGCCCAAGACTTTCATAAGGCAACTTACGAATGCTCCTCTTCATATCAAGGAGGAGGAGCTCACAACGAATTATGTCTACTCAGTCTGTGCATCAAAGGAGCAAATTAGACATGAGCTTCAAGTCATTCTGCTAATGGCTGTCACAAAGGAGCTGATGAAAGATAAATGGACACCCCCAACTTCTTCACTACAATGATGCTTTTTGGTTTTCTGTGGTATTTTGGTACCTAGAGCAACACCTAGCAGAGGGAGGCTAAATGGATGAATGAATAGATATGTATAGACACATGTATAGACATATGTATATGTATAGAATAGAATGTATAAATAGGAGTCATATATGTGGATTTGAACAAAGAATTTAAAAAAATCTTGGATCTAGTAAGACTTCTCGAGTCTAGCAAGATCTGGAATTGGTAAATGGGACAAATAAAAATCTGGTGAAGAAATAGATATTTCAAGTCATGAGTTTTTCAAGAATTAATCATTTTTATATACCATGAGGTAGCTGCGCATCCCTTATGTACTTTAAATTATCCTAAAAATACTTTTTTTGTGTGTGTTTTGAGAGTTTTGGGGTAGGGAGACTTTGACCTTGTTAATTTGAAATGGGGCAAGTTTACAACTTTTATGGGCATTTTAGAGTTTTGTCTCTTATTCTCAGCCAATTATGCTTGATCTGCTTTTTTGGAAGTGTTTTTCAGTGCTTGCCTCGGCAGCACATATACTAAAATTGGAAGTGTTTTCCATTAATTTATTTTTCACAATTTTTCAGGAATCAGTCAATGTCCCAGTGGAAAAATTGTTGCAAGAGTTGTCATCTCTTACCTCATTTATTTATCTTAAAGATTAGTATATCTATTTTAGAGAGAGAAAGAGAGTGAGGAGAGGGGCAGAGGGAGAGGGAAAAAGAGAATCTCAAGGAGACTCCTTGCTGAGCATAGAGTCCAACAAGGGGCTCGATCCCATGACCCTGAGATCATGATCTCAGCCGAAATTAAGAGTCAGGAACTTAACCAACTGAGCCACCCAGGAGCCCCTGACCTCATGCATTTATAAGCTTTGTATATTGTAGGATGATTTTACTTTTTTGGACATATCATTTGACCCCTTTATCTGCTTTCAAAAGTACTTTTAAAATCATTTTCAGTCAGTGATGCCAACTGTACCTACTAAGTATGATCGTACTCTTAAATGATCACTTCTATATTTTAGCAAAAACTTCTATTAGGAGTAAAGAAATGGCCAATTGTTGGTTGACTCTTCCTGAAAGGGTCATTCAGTTTTTAAATTTCATTTTAACACAGAAATATGAAATAAAAAGTTGAGAAATATATGCATCTGTCATTTGTCATTCACCTACTCCCTGTTCTAACTAAAGCAGTAAGCAGGTAGATAGTACTGGTCCTTTAGTTTGACTTTTTATTGTAAAGATAAAGTAGGTTTTATTAATAGCGAGCTTAAAACCAAAGTCTAAAAACACTAACTTCTGAATAGCTTTTCTGTTTGATCGATTTATTCTTTTTACCAATTCAGTTCCAACTGGTCCTCCATGCTGCCCCCAATTCTGTCAAAACACAAATCAGAATATCACACATCTATACTTAAAAGTTTTTTTTAGAGATTTATTCATTTATTTTAGAGAGAGAGCAAGAATGGGGGTGGAGGGGTGGAAAGGCAGAGGGAGAAAGAATCTTAAGCAGACTTGATGCTGAGCATAGAACCCAACACTGGCTCAGTCTCCCGACCATGAGATCATGACCTGAGCCGAAACCAAGAGCTGCATGCTTAACAGACTGTGCCACTCAGGTGCCCCTATACTTAAAAGTTTTTGCAAGCTTTTTTTTCAGGGAAGTCCAAACTGGCATTTCTTCACTCAAGATCATCTGAGTCCATCCTTATCTCCCAGAAAGTTCTGGCATGTACATATCATTTCTATCGCCTCAGCAGTGCCTGCTACCTGACTTTACCAGTTATCCTTCAAGAAGCAAATGCCACCATAGAAGTGCTCCCAGGCCAATCTAAACATCCTTCCTTATTCCCATCTGCCTGGTGCATCCTGGGAGTAGATGACATCGACTTTTTCAGACTAGAAAAGCACGCTATTTTATTCACCATTGTCTTATTCATGTCTCTACCAGCTGGTAAATTCCTTCATGTCAAAACAATATTGGTCACTCTACATGTTCCTGCTACAGATGAGGGACTCAATAATATTTCTTATCTATTGACTGACTGAATGAATGAATGAATGACCCAGGGGAAAGACAAAGCTCAGAATACATAAATCAGTTGCTCTAGATTTTGAAATATTTTTTCTCAATATATATAGGGGGAAAAATGGAAGGTCATGATTGTCCTATTTAATTGCTAAACTTTGTCCCATTTAATTGCTAAACAATACCACTGCAAAGGAAAATCCCAGAGTTGAAAAAAATGATGACAATACTGGGGATTATAAATATAGAAAAACAACAAAAGCTTTGCTGGAAAAATATGTGGTTCAATTAGAGAAAAAACTGATGCTGTTTCATAAGAGAATTCTATGGATACTTTCAAGGGCTTAATTAGTAGTTATTCTGTACATTCACTGGAAGCTGAAGGCTTTCTTTTCACTGGCATTCCTGTATTCTCAGAAAGTGGCTCTCCTCTGATATGGCTACATGTAGTCATGTTTTTAGGGACCTGGTATCATCTCAGCTATGGCCACAGGGAAGTGACCATGAGCATACACTGGTAGCACCAAAGGGATGGTCCAGGATGAGCTGAAAGACAGGCAACAGAAGTAACAAAGGACAGTACAGCAGTCAGGGAGAAAGAAGCAATGGAACAAACCTTGCAATGGCAATGTTTTACTATGCTAAGAAGAAAACTTTCAGCCTCACGGCTGAAAAGCGCAATTCCTAGGGTGCACTGTGTATGCTAGTATAGGGACCCAGCTCGGCAAACTTCTCCAGAAAAACAATGTCTGGGAATACCCTAAAATGAACCCTCACTTATTAGCAGATTATTATAGTCTATAGTTAACTACAGGACTGCCTTTCTTCAATGTGTTCATGAAGTATAATATAAATACAAGCTAGAAAAGGGCAAAGAATATCTAAGGTTATTTAAAATATATTTTTGAAATATAGACAAAAGGAAAAGGAAGGGGTTCCTATAATTTTAAGACTTAATTTTGAAAAACAACTAAGGTCTTTGATGGTCTTCGATGAAGCTCACAACGTAACTGCAAATAAAGAACATTTCAATATATCCTAAATGTACATAAGTGTCTGTATATTACCTAAATGAGGCAAGAAAACAAAAAGCACAGGTAGCCATAAATACATACGGAGTATAATGTTAAGAATAAGTAAATAAATGACATTAACATTAAATATTTAACATTAATGTTAAATAGCAAACATTAATATTAAAATGATATTAATTATTTAAAACATTAATATTAAAGTAATTACAGGTTTCATGGTGAATAACACCTCTGCTTTTAAGCAAATGCTGGTAACTTTTTAAGGGCAATCTGAACCAGAGAAGCTGAAAGTATTTGAACTAAAGGCATGAGCTCTGAAGTCTGCAGAAACACAGGCCTAATTTGCAACATTTTGTTTAATTTCTTTCCTTCTTCCATTCTTGCTCTTTTTAAAATGTCATTTCCCTTTTGCTTTTATTATAAATCCTCTTCCTTGACACTTTTTTAAAATTTCAAAATCTCTAATAGCAGCATCTTCACTTTATCATAAATAATGGAAACTACAGAGAACAGAAAGCAATCCAGTTTAAGCTGACCCCATCACACTGAATACATTCATTTCCTTCCTACGAAGAATCAGTTCCTATAAACTGTATCACTGTCTTTTGTTCAAGGTTTTAAACTCTCTAATCATTTCATTTAAAAAGGAAAACTAAAACCTATTGGACTTAAACTGCCTGTGAAGACCATCTCAATTGAAGAATCTGCGGAGGGTGGAAATGGTTTCTTGCACAGATTATATTTTTCCTGCCCTGCTAACTTTCAAGGGTCTATGATTCATTTCTGTAATTCCCTTGGGTCAACATGTAAGCCTCACTAAGTGTTTGAAATTCAAACCATTACATAAGCTTCCTGTCAACTTATTTCTCTCTCTGCAATAATTTATGCTCTCATTAAGTATCTAGTTAATGGTGTGTTGGGACCTGAGTAAAAATATCCTTTAGTCTTCTCCCTAAAAACTGCATAGAAACCTCCAATGGAACTAAAGCTGCACAATCTTCATCTGATATGGATTTGTTACCCGCGGCTGCAGGTTCGTCTTCAGTGTAGCCCAGCCCACCTCCTCAGCTATACACACCTTGAAAGCAAAGCCCGAGTCTTGCTCTAGCCTTCTCCAGCACTCGTCCCTGATTACCACCTCTCTTCACATCTATAAGAATATAATAGATGCGCAATAAATGGTTGTTTACCGAGCTAGATCAAAACTTGGGGCTACAGAGCATAGAACACTCACATCATGGCGGGGAGTGATCTGAGAGATTGAAGGGCAATCAGGGATCACCCTCTGTGAGTCATGGGCAGCTGACATGAGTCCAGAGGTTTGAGGTGAAAGACCGATAACTAAGGGTAAGAAGGAAAACAAACACCTCAGCTGGGAGCTGGGGGGACTTTGAGAAACCTTGTCCCCAGGAGATGGCACTTCTGCTCAGGGCTGCTCTGACTTGGCCAAGTTGCCACTTCCTCTAAAAGGCCTATCCATTAAGTTATAGAAATAGTTTCCCAACAAGAGAACTGAAATTAATAAATGAGCTCTATTACCCCAAAAGATCTTGCTGTTCTTAGGAAAAACAGAAGAAAACTAATCTGATTCTCATGTAAAGAAAAGCTTTGATTGGTCCACAACTGAATAATCCTGACCATAGCATCTTTGTTTGAACCTTGGGTCCTTCCTACTGTATCTTTGTTGTTGTGTTTTGGGTTTTGTGTTTCTTTTCTCTTTTTATTTATTTATTTAGAGACAGAGAGCACATGAGCAGGGAGACAGAAAGAGAGACTCTCAAGCAGACACAGAGCTGAGTGCAGAGCTGGAGGAGGATGTCCCGATCTCACCACCCTGATATCATGACATGAGCTGAAATCAAGAATCCAGTGCTCAACCAACCGAACCACCCAGGCATCCCTGTATTGTTGTTTCTTAAAACAAATTTTAATGTGGTAAAAATCTGATTCTGAACATGCCTGTTTTCATATTTGGCAAGAACATGTTTGACATCAATGATGGGGAATGTTGCCTTTATAGATAAAAGTGCATTACAAATATTCGGTGTCAGATGAGTCAACAAAGAGGGAGTAACATTCAAGTCGGTATACCTTTACATGTATGTATATGTACAAATGTTAAATAAATACAAATTACAAGTAGGTCACGTTTATGCTTCATTAATATACGAATTGAAATTAAATCTTGATTAGGCTCTACAAATCACCTGTTTTGTGTGGGTCAGATTAAGAGCTATATTTAAGAATACAGTCAACTAGAAATTCTCTTGGAAATATCCTGAAAAACTCAAAATTATGCATCAGGAATCAAGGAAATGAATTAATATCTTTAGAAAATGGGAGCCAGAGCCTTTTCAAAATATTTAAAACAAAATGTCTGCCCAAATCTCTATGCCTATGGCCATTTTTTTAGAAACAAAAAAAATTATCTCCAGAACATAAATGCAGCTTCCAAATCTACCCTACCCAATAGAGCCAAGTCAGAAATGGGCAGAGCACTTGGCTCTTTCCCAAGAGTTCCCCAATCACACAGAACAAGCTCTGAACTATTCAGAGGAGCTCAAGAGAATTTTTCGAGCCATGTTCTCTTACTATTAAGGACATATATTTTTTCTGCCTGTCCCAGGTCATTAAACTCTTAGATTCATTTTCTTTAATGATGAGCCAGACTCATGTTCATCATTAAAAAAAGAAAGAAGGAAAAACAACCTTAATGAAGACATTTGCCTTAGAAACGGTCACAAAGACAGACCTTTTCAGATGTAATTAAACTTTTTTTCCCAGATAATTTATCCTATTAAAATATGGTAATTTACCATGGTTTCAGGTTATCTAGGATTGAAAACCAAAGTTAATTTCTTGCTATAAGCAGTATAATTTGAACCTAAGAGAATCAGGGGGCATTTTATATTCACATAAGCATGTAGAAGCTAAACCTTTTTTTATGGAAGGTACTTGAAGGAATCTGATTGTGCCCCTGGAATCTTCACATGCTTCGGTACCAGAGTGCAAAGGGCACTACAGAAAGAACAGAATGTCCTCCCCCAAACTAATCCACCCTTTCCCTGGTGGCAACGTGGGCTGATAAGGACTTAGGAAGAAAGCCCTTGCAGCCATGTCATTTTTGACAATATCGGTGGGCCCAATTCAAAAATCAGCGTGATTGGAGGTTTAATGAGGCACTTTGTTACTCTCTGCAATAAAAAACGGAAAAATAGAGACAGAGTTCTTCAGGCTTAATTACCACATCTGTTATTAGGCACTTTCCCGTGATTGACTGGAGTGTATGTCGGACACAGTGCCAAAAAAGCCTCCCCATAAAAGCAGCTTCCCGCTCACTGCCTGAATGGCACCGGTCTCTGTTACAACCAGGATTTCCATGGCAAACAAGCAAAGCTTGGCGCACACAAGCCCCCGTGCCAGCTGAAGGCACTTTTTCCCGGTGCCAAGGAAACTGGTCACAAGGCCTGGTCAGCTTGCTCTGACTTCTGCTCCTCTCCCTCCTTCCCTCCACCCCACTTCCCTGCAGCTTGTAACATCCGGGGCACTGCTGGGGAGGCAAAGGAGCCAGGGGAGGCGATCAGGGGCTGGGCTTTCATTTTTGTTGGAATGCCTACTTGCAGACACTAAAGTTGGGGATGATCATTCAGTTACACTGCAGGTGGAAAGCACTTCCAGGCTTCTGATGTCATGATGACATTAAAACACACAGCACACAGGCAGCACCAAGAAGCAGGTTTCTCATGATCCCCGGCCCTAGGAAAAAACCACCAAATTTGGCTTTTAGGAGCATCTCGTTCTGTAGCATGCAAATCAGAGGAACTTACTGCCCTCCTTCCTTGTCCCCAGGAAAGCTCATCACAGATACCTTCCAGTCTGAGCATGCAGGCAAATATGGATCTACTCATGAAACCGTGGCTCCTTTGGAAAGGGTTGCACTTTTAAAAAGTTCCACGTTTTAAAGGTGCAAAAATTCAGACACCCACAACTCAAGTGACTGTGCAGGCAGCAGTAGTGTGGGGAGAGTAACTAGCACAGATAAGCCCTCTTCAGACCAGACCCACAGGACAGCCAGGAATGTCAGAGCAACCTCTACCCTGAGCACACGCCAGGTAGGGACACACGACCAACGCCTAGAGTAAACAACAGCCCAGTGCTCCAGAAAGTGTGACATGTGGTTGCAGCAGAAGTCAGGGGAAAATACTAGAACACAGATATCCTGTAAATACATTCTTCTGGAACAAACAAGTGAAAAGAAGGCGGCCCAGGAGGCGTTCTCTCTCTGGAAGGAATTTGCTCCTCGAGGATGAGATTGTATAAATGTACGATGCACTTTCCAGTTGCTGTTTTCTACCAAGCAAGATCCGTGGCATCTTGGATGCGTGGCTCCTGTTAATGGTGATTTGTGCACAAAATATAACCCCAAAATAATAACAAGTAAAGAGTGAGAAATGTGCAAGCAGGGAAAGGATTTTTCTGAGCTATTAGAAGAGTCTTACCAGCATTTAATAAAAATAAAAGGAACACACAGTGTTTTCTAAAGAGGAATGAACATTGATAAAAGCTATTATCTACACACTTGGAGAAGTGTCTATGGAACAAGTTTTTCAGTCCTCAGGATAGAGACTGGAAGCCAGTTCCCTAGAGGTTTGCCTCTAGAGCCTGCCTTATTTTCAAATAATCTTTCCAGCCTGAGGAAGGCCAAAAGAGCTTTAGAAAATAGAATTCAGCCTTCTCAGACAAATGGCAGTCCGGTTTGTTGTCATACACTTCCTGCCGGCCATGGGCGCCACAGGGCCCTCTCATATTCCCCAGACTTCTTAAATCTGGACTTTCTCTCCTCAGCCCATATAATATACATGATTGAGGCTCTTTTCAAACTAAGCCTCACTCTCTTTTTTCTTTATCCACAAGTGAGCCTTTGTGATCTGTTGAGAAGAGAAGAGAGATGGGTAGAGCCTGGCGGAAGTGAAGTCAACCAATTCCGAAATTGTATTAAGGCCCACTGCAAACAAAAGAAGAACTATTTCCAAGCAAAATTCCCTCAAAAGAAATATTTCCAGAAGTCATGGTTTTTGTGGTATTAGAGAGAAAGGAGCTATAGGTTAAAATATCTAAAAGCAAATTGGCAATGATCTCTGGGTATGATACCAAAAGCACAAGCAACAAAAGGAAAAAAAAAAAAAGATACATCAGGCTTTGTAATAAACAAAAACAAAAACCAAAACCAAAAAACTTTGTGTGTCAAAGGGCACTACTGATGGAGTGAAGAGGCAACCCACACAGTGGGAAAACCTATTTGCAAATCGTATATCTGATAAAAATCCAGAACATTAAAAAAAAAGATACCTATACTCAACAATAACAAAATAAGAAGCCTAAAAAGGGGTGAAGGACTTGAACAGCTATTTCCTTAAAGAAGACACAGGAATGGTCAACATGCATAGGAAAAGATGTTCAGCATCACTAATCATTAGGGAAAGGCAAATCAAAATCACAAAGAGACAGCGGTTCCCTCCCATAGGTATGGCTTATGATCAAAACACAAAACAAATAAAACCCCTAAAATGACAAGTGTTGGTGAGGATGCGGAGAACCTGGAACCCTGTGCTTTGCGGGTGAACATGTGAAATGCTACAGCTGCTGTGGAAAACAGTATAGCCGGTCCTCAAAAAACTTAAAACATGGGATTACCACATGATGCAACAATTCTACCTGTGGGCATATATTCCAAAAGAATGGAAAGCAAGGACTCAAACAGATTTGTACATCAAGGATCACAGCAGCATTATTCTTAATACCCCCAATGTGGAAATAACACAGATGTCTATGAAGGGATAAATGTATCAATAAAATGTGGTATATACATATGATGCCATATCATTGAGCCTTAAAACGGAAGGAGATTCTGACATGTGCTGTGACATGGATGGACCTTGAGGACATTATGCTAAGTGAACTAAGTCAAAAGGACAAATATTGTGGGGCCCCTGCGTGGCTCAGTCGGTTGAGACACTGATACTTGATTTCGGCTCAGGTCATGATCTCAGGGCCATGAGATGGAGCCCAGCGGGCTCTGTGTTGGGGGTGGAGTCTGCTTGGGATTCTCCCTCTCCCTCTGCTCCTCCCCCTGCTTATGCTCTCTCTTTTTCTCTCAAAATAAATAAATAAAATCTTGAACAAAAACCGACAAATAGGGGCACCTGGGTGGCTCAGTGGGTTAAGCCTCTGACTTCAGCTCAGGTCATGATCCCAGGGTCCTGGAATCGAGCCCTGTGTCGGGCTCTCTGCTCAGTGGGGAGCCTGCTTCCCTCCCTCTCTCTGCCTGCCTCTCTGCCTACTTGTGATCTCTCTCTCTCTGTCAAATAAATAAATAAAATCTTTTAAAAAACCCCAACAAATAATGTATGATTCTACTTATATGAGATATCCATAATGGTCGGACTCATAGAGTCAGAAAATGGAAGCGTGGTTGCCAGGGTGGGAGGCAAAGGGGCAAAAAGGAGAATTGCTGTCTAGCGGGTACAGAGTTTCAGTTCGGGAAAATGAAAAAGTTCTGGAGAGGGAGGGTGGTGAGGGTTGCATGCTGTGGGAATAGGCTTAACACTGGAGAACCCTACCCTTAAAAAGGGTTACATGTTAATTTACCACAATAAAAAAAAAAGGGAAAAGAAATATCTAGAGTCAGCCAAGTTCTAAGGAGTAACAGATGTCTGCCCAAGAGATAGGGGACTCCTGTTTGCTTCTTTTTATTACCCATCTGCGTGATTAAAACAAACATTCACACATTCTTCCAGGGCTCATGTGCAGACCTGTAATCTGGTAGAGAGAACCTGAGGCAAATGTCAGCAAGTGTAATGACAACAGTGTAATCCTCTCTTGGCCCCAGACCCATTGCCGGCCTCCCCCGGGGCGGGAATATCACCCCTCCCGCTCTCCCGGAGAGCTGTAACACATACAAAAATTCCTCCAGAATCCAGACTCAGAAACCCAAAAAGCACTATCTCACTATCTCTCAACTTGAAGCAAAGAGGAAACCACAGGGCACCGAACATCCCAAAGTCACTGCACCAGGTCAGAGTTTTGGCTCTCTGCGACTTGTTGGCCTGAATTCTGAATTGTTTGACTTGGAAGGAAGGCACATAGAGGGCTCGACTTGTGTGTACTTCTTACTTTCCTAGAGACGCTCTAAGGAATTTGAGGTTTGGGAGGAACTTGTCTTCCTCGATTTCAATTCTGAATTCCTCACCTTGGATTTTCTGGGTCACAGTAAAACGGCTTTGCTTTGGGGTTTGAGTCTCCCACCCCTCTCACGGCTGAAGAAGTTAAGGTTACACAAAACAACGCCTTCTGGAGTACAGAATGCAGCTCTCAATCCCCCCTCTGGCAGGTACTCCTGCGGACCAGTTGTTATTTATAATACCTATAGGGAGAAAGGGGCTTAAAAGATCAAGTTTAATCAGCACGCTGCACTTGCCCACAAAGCAAGCCACAGCTGTACCCCGGCTTCTGAGCAACTGCTCCACGAGGAGACAGCAAGGTCTCTGTTGTCCTGCGGGGTCCACTCAGGTCACAGCATGTGGTGCGGATTAAAGAGTCCCAGTCCTCTAGGACCCAGTGGGGCAGAACCCTCCCCAACCAAGGCTCTGTGCCATCACCTGACTCTCTTCAGGGTCTCTTGGGGACCAGGAGCAGATACCAGACTTCTCAAAATGTATGAAAGCTAATGATTTCTTTCTTTCTTTCTTTTAACGTGTGTGTCAATTTTAAAAAGAGAGAGAGAACACTTCATTTTTACCTCTTCTCCCAAAGACCTGTCATAATGGAGTAGAAGCAAATGTATCCAGAGGAGAAGGTTTGGACTGAGTCTGAAGTTAGCTAAATTTCGAGACTTCAATGAAGTTACGATTTAAGAGGCAAGAGTCCCACACGTTGGTCGCAGGCTGTGCCCTAACCAGGAGCCGACAGAGAGGAGGAACCGGCAGGACAGCAGCTGTCCCAAAGCTCGTCCTCAGCTCCCGCAGTCCACAGAAGGGAGCAGAAAGGGTAAGCTCTCTCTCTCACACAGTTGTGCTTCTTGCATTTGCTGTCTAGCTCCACCGTCCAGCCCCATGGCGAAGCTGTGGCTCTGCTCTAGGGGCGCTAGGCAGTGAACCCTCACCATGCAGGAACACTGAAGGGAATCCATTTTGGAAAGCTCTCTTCCCATTTCAAGGGGAAGCATGAAAGTTAATTATTCTCTGAGTTTTGTCCTAGGCTGCAAATACCACCAAGAGCCAGATCCCAAATGTGTTCCAGGATGCCGGCTTCAAAGAAACCTTGGCCAATGCTGGCATCAAGATCCCTACCTTCGGTAATTCACAGAGTAATGCCTATTGTTCACCTGACACTCACCTTTGATTGGACCCTATAGTGGAAGCCTAGAGGACCATGTACCCTAGATCCTTATCGAATATAAACTCCGAGCCCCAAACAGGGACAAGACTCATTCTCCTTTCCTTTCTTAGTCTCCCAGATACTCCGACTGCTGTTCCCTGCCTGTCACTGACACTATGCAATAAACTCTGTTTCCATTTTCTCTGGCTTGCACCTGATTTCCAACCTGGGTAAAGCCAAGGACCCTCTTGGCTGCTTTTGGGGGACCCTCCCCTAGTTCCTGGACCCAGCCTGTCTGCATCACTCACCTCCCTGTTCTCACCTGCCCACTCAGCAGCACCCACACACTCCAGACATGGCCCAAGAGACTTCCTAGTCAAGTTCAAGCAGTCCAAACAGGCCTTTCTAACTTCCTCATCTTATAAATAAGGAAACACACACAAAAGATTATTATTATTATTATTATTTTTTTTTTTTTAGCCACCGAAGATCAAACAGAGGAACAGCTAGACCTCAAGACAAGATCTTTAATATCCAGATAAGATATTCATTCCACCACTCGGGACTACCTAACAGAGTTCTAGTGGAAAAGTATGCTCCCTCACTCAAAAAACATTTACTTCTTTCACTGAAGAGTATGCTAAAAAAATTAAAAATTTTATGGATTAGTGACACTGACCTTAACATCTGCATCACTTTTTTTTTTAAGATTTTATTTATTTATTTGACAGAGAGAGATCACAAGCAGACAGAGAGGCAGGCAGAGAAAGAGGGGGAAGCAGACTCCTTGCTGAGCAGAGAGCCCCGACACGGGGCTCGATCCCAGGACCCTGAGATCATGACCTGAGCCGAAAGCAGAGGCTTTAACTCACTGAGCCACCCAGGTGCTCCTGCATCACTTCTAATGCTTTTCCTCAGCACCAGATTAGAAAACACAGACATTTACCTCACATTGATAGAATTTTAAAAGTGGGCAGATACACTCATGGGTAGTACTGAGATTTCATGCTTGGGGGATTCTATCAACCTCCCAGAACTCAGCATAAAGCACATTGAATGAAATACTTGAACTGGATCCGGGGTTCCTGGGTGGCTCAGTCAGTTAAGCATTTGCCTTTAGGTCAGGTCAGGATCTCAGACTTGTGAGGTCAAGCCCTACATCAGGCTCCCTGCTCAGCAGGGAGTCTGCTTCTCCCTCTCCCTCTGCCTCTGTGCTCTCAATCTCTCACAAATAAATAAATAAAATCTTAAAAAAAAAAACAAAAAACTTGAACTGAACCAATGGAGTGGAACGTCCCAAAAGTCACTCTCTCCTTAAATCATTTTCTTCATCTGGACTTCTCTTCCCTAACCATAGGCTCCTCACTGGGGCCTTGGGGATCCTTCTGAGGTCTGACACACTGACCGCCCACAAGCATCTTCACTTTTCTGAGCTGCTCAGCTGCCAACAACGGCTGGGCAAAAAAAGAATGGGTGGGATGGCCATTGCGCATGGCTTACTTTCTGTGGGCATATCCACCAGAGCCAGAGGCCTGTTCATCTCCCCACATACCAGGGAGCACGCTGTGGAAGAAATGGCCACAGTATACCCTGAAGGGGGTTTGTTCTGCTTGGGGTTTGAGTTGTGATAGGTCCAACTCCTAGGCAGAGATTGGGAAGCTGCTTTTGTTTTAAAGAACAGGTTCTCAGAAGTCAGTGACAAAACTTGCCTGGTTTCCACAACCCTTTCTTTACTCACTGACACTTTGCTCTGAAAATCTGCCTGTCAGGCCATCGTTGCCCTCCTTCTCAGCAGTGGAGCCTGACACATTCACCATCAAAGGAAAGAGAGAGGACATGTCAGCCCCTAACACAAAAACACTGCAGTCTCCCGTGTGTGCCAGTGAATGAAACTACATGCTGCTGGACTCTAATTTCATGGTTCCATTTTTACAAATAGTTACAACCGCGCCAAAAAATAAAAAATGCTCTTCCAAATTCTCTGGCTAGACAGGAGTTTCCTTAGGTCAAGCTGTAAGAAATCCTTCTTGGATAGAGACTTAATATCTCTCTGTCTGCCACACCTGAACTCAGACAAATTGAGAAAGATTGGAGTTTGGTCCTCTAGGGAGAAGGCGACCCATAAGCACATGTTTGAAATTCTAAAAGCAAATTTAGGGTATTGCTTTCAGAAGATCTCTGGACTTAGTAACAATGCAATATCCTCAGCCAAAGACAGTTATACTGGGAGGTGACAACTGAACCCAGAGGGTTAGCTTATGGGATGATCACAACCATAAAAATTAAACTCTCCAGAAGTGATGGGCTGCAGGGAGGCCCTCTGAATGGTCCCCAGAGGTGGTACAAACAAAACTACAAAGCATCATTCACATATTGCCTTGAAAGGAAGGCAAGGATTTTTTTGTCCCCAGCCCTAGCTTGGCAGAGCTTAACATCATAAGCTTTTTTGTTTTTGTATTGAACGGCAGAAGTAAATTGCCTTTGCTCCAGGCGGGTCTTCACCAAAATAAAAGTAGACCATCTGGCCAGCTCTTCTGAGGAACCCTCTGTACCTGAATCCATGGTTGGGCTCAGATGCAATCATGGTCCTTCCTGGCAAAGGACCTCCATTCCTTGGTATGAGGAACTGCCTCGTCTCTCCTAGCTGAGGCGAGGGGCTGCTTTGCTGGCACGACCTCCATTATTCACCCTCCATCATAGCCTCTACCCTTCAGTCCTGCTGCATTCTATTAAAGAGTTGCTAGGGGATCAATGGTTCAAAACCCGAAAATCTAAAGGAGAAACTGTGTGAGCTCTTCCCTTGCCTCCTGTCCTCCTAACAACAGTGTGCACTCCTCATTGACTATTTCCTGATAAGCACCTCCACTAGGGGAAATATGGGATGTCTTGGGGAAGTTTTAATCAAGCAGTGATGCTCCCTTGCCATCTTGCTGGTATATGGCAGGTGACAAAGTCAAGATTACCCATTGGAATGAAGATTAGGACTGTGGGTCAGGTTCACTTTTTCATGTGAACATCCCCCGTTCATGTAGTTCTGAATAGTTTTGAAATTAATCAGGCCCACAAGGATTTAAGTTCTTAGTTTTTTTGTTTTTGTTTTTGTTTTTTTAAGAAAAAAAAAATAAAAGGTCAGCATGTCCGGGGTCTGCTCAGACTGCCTTAACAAAACACCACAGACTGGGTGACTTACCAAAAATGTATTTCTCACAGTTGTGCAGGCTGGGAAGTCCAAGGAGAAGGTGCTGGCCACCTCAGTTTCCAGTGAGAGCTCCCCTCCTGCCTCCCGGATGACCTCCTCCCTGTGTTCTTAGAGGATGGAAAGAATGAGCTCTGATGTCTCTTCCTCTTCCTCTATGCCATCAGCTCTACTGGTTAGGGCCCCACATTATAACCCCATTTAGCCTTTATCACCTCCTCACGGGCCTTAGGTCCAAATTCGGTCATACTGAAGGATAAAGCTTCCATATATGAATTTTGGGAGATATAATTCAGTCCATAGCAATATGCTTGACCATTTGGGGACTGAAAGGTAATTAATACAGTTCTTATGGGCTCAAGGAGCTTAAAAGCTAAAATTCATTTATTCTAGAAATAGAAGGGCCCTCAAGGTCTATGCTGTCTCTTCCCATAAGCTCCAAGGATTTCTTCTAGACATACTCCAAAAATGTGCCTCCTTGGGGTGCCTGGGTGGCTCAGTGGGTTAAAGCCTCTGCCTTCGGCTCAGGTCGTGATTCCAGGGTCCTGGGATCGAGCCCCGCATTGGACTCTCTGCTCAGTGGGGAGCCTGCTTCCTCCTCTCTCTCTGCCTGCTTCTCTGCCTACTTGTAATCTCTGTCTGTCAAATAAATAAATAAAATATTTTAAAAAAATGTGCCTCCTGAAAGGTGGTTGGCTATTTCAGTCTGCTTCACAGAGGGAGGCACAGAGGCACAGAGATCTGAGGTGGTCTGTGGCACTTGTGAAATTAAATTCAAACTCTGGTGGAGTCTCCAAAAGGAGACCTGAGGTGCTCAGGTCTGCAACAGTGACCACATTCTGCATCACCAGACTCCTAATGCTGACAGGGGAGCACCACTCAGACCAACATGTTCCTAAAGGTTCCTAAAGGCTTCTTGATCTAGAATGTAGGAGAAGCATTATCTGGAAGCTTGTGCCCAAGCCAAGATCAAGATTGAAGTTTATTAGAGAGAGGAACATTGTTGTTTTCCTGAAGTATGAACGTAGGGTTTGTATGCTAAGTAATTTGACAAAGTCAACCTCCAAGATAGTAAGGCATCTTAAAGACCTTAGACCTGAGATGTCCCACAGCAGGTCTCTGCGAGACCCTCTCTGGAATTAAAAAGAGACGTGACCTCGACAAATCCTTGAGTTGAAACTAATCAGATACAAATAAACAAATAAAACTTACTGAGCATCTACTATATGCCAGATAGAGTCCTTTACATTCATTATGTCGGTTGATCCTCATAATGGGTCTATGAGAAAGCTAGCATTATTACTCCCACTTAACTGATAAAGAAACTGAAGTCTGGAGTAAGTGGTTCAGGGTCATACATCTAGTAGACATTGGGACAAACCAGTATTTAAATCCAGGAAGTCTGGTTGTAGAACCCACACTCAAAACCACTCCATGACCTGGGCATTAACTTTCCAAGTACATTCATCCGTAGGACATAGCAGTCAGGGCTTGAAATGTATACTAGAGTACAAATCCAAAAGGGCAGGGGCCTTGCTTATCTTGGGTATCATCCCATTCTGACCAAGGGAAATCACATGGAAGGTTACAGGTGCTCAATAAATACTTACTAAATAAAAAAAGAACAGATTATGTGAGCCTTCATGAAATTACTGTACTATTCTCCCCCACTGTCTTCAAATTTTTATATGATTTTCTACTCCTATCATCACTGGTAATCTTTTGTTATCCACTGCCAGGTGAATTTAAGCAGCTTTCAAAGATTTTCAAACTTGGCTCCAACATACACCTCTGACCTCATGTGTTGATACTCCAGTATAAAACACTCCCCTCTGGGCACCTCTGCCAGCCCTCACCCTTGCCCCTCCCACTCTCACCCTGGCCATGTGCGTTTCTACCAACTGGGGTACTTTCTCAGTCTTTGTCGATTATATGAAGCTCACTCATCACCTTCTCTCAGGTGAAGGTGTGAAGTCTTCTCTCATCACCCAAGTCACAGTGCTCTCTCCCTCTCCTAAGAAGAATTCACCTGGAACCTATCACCTGCTTCTTCATCCTTCCCTGTCTTCACAGATGGAAGGCAGGGGTCATGCCTGCCTATCAGAATTAGAGCCCTGCCCCAAGGAAGACTTCTGAAATGCAGACATGGTCATGTTTAATCTGGGTGTCAGTTACGTGTGGGTGTTCATTTGGTGAAAATATGTTGAGCTGTTCAATTCTGTTTACGTTCTTTTTTGTATGGATTTTATACTTAAAGGGCTCAAAAAATTTTTATAGCCTATATTCTAAATTCTAAAATTTACTATAGAATTAAAGCTGTAGCACTGATAGAGAACAGTAGACTTTGGGAACCCCAACTGTTGTATAATTTAGATCTTGGTATTCTCCCCAACACACAAAAGGCTTAACTCAGACACATCAAGAGCAGAGACTGACTGACTGATGCAGATACATCTCATTTAAATGCAAAACACCTACTGATGTGTGTATTTTTTTTAATAAAGGTCAAAAATATTTCATTGAGTTAAAATATACACGACATAGAACTCACCATTTTAACCACACTGTGCAAACATTACCATTACCTAATTTCAGAACATTTTCATCACCCCAGAAGAAAACCCCATACCCATGATACAATCACTCCCCATTTCCTCCTCCCCAGGTCCCTGGCAACCACTAACCTACTTTCTGTCTCTATGGATTTGCCAATTCTGGACATTTCATATAAATAGGAGTATACAGTATGTGGTCATTTGTGTCTGGTGTCTTTAGCTTAGCATCACGTTTTCCAGGTTCATCCATGTCCTTGATAACATTTATCAGATTTCACTCCTCTTAAAGGAATGAGTAATATTTCATTGTATACATACATGACATTTTGTTCACCCAGTCTCCAGTTAATAGTCAGTGGAAATGTGGGTTGTTTTCATCTTGTAGTTATTGTGATTAATGATGATACAAACATTTGTGCACACGTTTTTGTTGGAATGCCTTTTTTTTTTAAAAGGCATTTATTTTATTTTAGAGATTGAGCGTGCAGAGTGGGGAGGGGCAAAGGGAGAGAGAGTCTGAAGGAGACTCCCTCCCGACCCTGAGATCACGACCTGAGCTGAAACCAAGAGTCAGAGGCTCAGTCAACTCTGCCATCCAGGCGCCCCTGGAACACTTTCATTCTGCTGATCTCCTACTATAAGATAATACTATCTTCATGAAAAAAACATTGATGCCTGTGGTTAAATTTAACTGTTGCATTCCAGAATATTTTAAATTTCTTATAGCTTATATTTTGGGTCAGAAACTATTTTTTAATGTCCATATTTAATTAATGGGATCTTACGTAAGCCCTTGGATGATTCTTTCATAAAAGGTATATGCAAACCTTATTCCTATTAATTATTCTTCCCTCTTTTAAGATTATTTGGTGTTAAGTAGTGATAACTGATATTGATGGAGAGCTTACTATGTGCCTACCACTATGCTAAATATAACTGTCTTCGATGTACATACTGTTTGCCCTTCCCAGGTGATGGAAGGAGGCTTGGAGAGTGTTAAGTAGCCTGCCCAGGGTCATGAAGGTCCAAGGGGTGGACATGGGAGCCTGAGCCAGGTTGTCACATGTCATATGGTATATGAGACCAGCCAGGACTAGATTCAGACCATCAGAATCTTGTCTCTTAACTCATGACTTTAATCACATGTTTGTGTAAATACACAGTTAACCTTCAAGTCCAATACCTAAAGGAAGTGTACAGAATGGATACGTACACATCTCACAGATGTACTAGAACCATTTCAAAGCCAAGGACTCCAAGTTCTCCTTAAAAACAAAACAAAACAAAAAACTCTGGTTTTCTCTGTTTGAGTATACTAGCTCCCTATTGTAACAGCAAGCTAGAATGTTCTACAGGCATGATGACCCACATTGGTGATGGTTGATGTCCTCTAGATGGAACAAGGACCACAGGCTGTTCTTGTGCCAGAAGTGTCCCCTTGCTTATGGTGATGCTCCTTTAACAGTTTTGCTCCTGGAGCTCACTGTGGTGCTCAGGAGGTGATGGCCGGAATAAGCAAAGAGAGGAGCCCAAGGCCCCACACCTCCTACTGCTAAGTCTCAGTTAGCAAAATGGGAGAAAAAAAATAAAAGCATTTTGATATTAGACTTCAGGAAAGATGTTATCTAAAGGCTCAGAAAAAAATAAATAATGTATAGAGTCTTCTTTGATTTTTTCCTGACAGATTACAATGAAGGAGGTGAGTAATGGGAGTGAGATTTTGTGGTTGGCCAACTTGGAGGGATGCTTGTGTTTTAGATTCTCAAGAGCAGGGCTCCGCTGACACTGGTGATTTCTTGGGCACCGGATTTGCTGCCTAGAAAGGTAAAAAAAAACAACTATGCTGGGGCTGGTCCATTGCTTTCTGACACTGGGCTCTACCAACTATGGAAGGAAGGGAAAATTCATGGATGTTTAAAGCTCCAGGCCTTCCCAGCTCCACCAAGATCCAAATTATACAACAGTTGGGGTTTCCAAAGTCTACTCTTCTCTATCACTGCTACAGCTTTAATTCTACAGTAAACTTTAGAATTTAGAATATGGGCTTTAAAAATTTTTTGAGCTTTTTAAGTATAAAATCCATACAAAAAAAGAACACAAACAGAATTGAACAGCTCAACACATTTCCACTAAATGAACACCCACATGTGACTGACACCCAGATTAAACACAACCATGTCTGCATTTCAGAAGTCTTCCTTGGGGCCGGGCTCTAATTCTGATAGAAAATGAAGCCCCATGCAAACACCTCATGCCTAAAAAAGCATTGAGTGCAACCTGGGACATAACCACAATAAAAGACGACCGTATCACCTCCCTATTTTTTCAAAAGCTGCGTCCACGCAGACGTTCAAGCAGAGTGCTGTACTCATCCCTCAGAGCACTGAGGAATGAGCCTTTCCAAATCACAGGAATGGAGCCAAATGAACAGCCTAATGACAACGAAGTGAAAATTAATTAACTCATCAGCAGCATGTTTAACACAATCCTTTTGCCACCTGCAAAGAACAGTCTTGTCTTCCCCTTCAACACTTCAAAGGCACCTACCTCACTGGTAAAAGCAAATATCCACTCAGTAAAGTATAAACAAACTGCAAGGGGAGGGAGAGGGGAAGTCTAATGAAGAAAATAAAGCCACTTGCCTCTCTGCAATCCACTTGCTTCTCCTTCTTTAATGGATTTACAGTGATAGTCTACCATCAAGGTGCAATGATAGACTTAATTACAAGGAGCTCTAAGTGACCTCAAGAAAATCATCTATGGCCTTCTCCTGGGTACAAACCTCCTTCAGCCTAATCCTCCCAGTAAGGAAACCTCTTATCTCAGAGACAAAAGGATCCCTACTGGCCAATGAGCACCAACTCCTGAACACTCTTTGTAAATGGGCTCTCCACAGCCCACTATATCCAAAAAAGGCTTTCCCCATTTTTGTCCCACTCAAGGCTATATCCCCTGCCTAACTGGAAAAAAAAAGAGAGAGAGAGAGAGAGAGTGAGAACAAGGAAGAAAATATAGCCACCTACAAATATCCATAGGAACCAGGGACTAAGTTCCCTTTTGAAGGAAACTCAGAGTCAAAGGCTGAATGAATAACATACTTTTTCATAAAGGGAGTAATTGGACTAAATGAACAATCCTTTGCGAAAAAGGCTGTGACCTTTGCTGAGGCTATGACCTTGAATTTGAATCCTGGGACACAAAGAATGCAGCCAATTGTTGAGCTTTGGATTATATCTTTACAGGAAGTTTGCAAGCCTTTTCCTCCAGGGCTAGAATCCAGTTTGGAAGTTGGGGGGGGGGGGGTGGTATTGAAATGATTTCTTGGGAATCCCCCAACATCATAACTGTCTAAATAGATCCATAATTTTCTAATGGAATTATTTGTATTTTAACCTTAAAAAGAAAACCAAAAACTTCTCTGCTTCAACTCTTAATCTGAATCTAGATTTGGAAGGATTAGGAACACATCATGATATACACAGTAACCATACCCTGGAACAAAGAATCATTCTATGAGGTCATAGGCCTTATACTTTCAGACCAAACACCTGTCTTTGATGAACCTGGGGAGAACAGGCAATGAAAACGTGCCTTCCTATGGACAGAGAGGTCTTTTTTATTTTTTCAAATCAATAATAAAACCCTGCAGTGAGCCAGTGGAACGTACTTGGAAACAATACCTCATTGGCCAAAGATCAACTGGGAGTTCTAACAGACTTGTTCCCCTAATGCCACGTCTCATGCTCCCAAGCCAGATTAATGGTGCTTCCACAGAATTACTTTCTTCCTTCCCAAATCCTACCTCGGACACATTGCTGCAAGTAGTTTAATTGTGAAAGGCCTTGACCTCCTTTCTTTGTCTCTCTGATTCAAGTGTGTCTGTTTCCTTGGGGCTACCAAGCTCAGTCGGATGGCTGGCCAGAGCTGAACGTAGCATCAGCCAACCGCAGAACAATGGGCCCCTTTCTCTGGCTGTCACATGAACGGCGTTATGTTACAGCCATTGTCCCTGCAAGCAGAGAGGGAGAGGCACGGGTTCTCACAGACCAGCTATTCTCCCTGACCCCCTCTGACCAAGTCACTAAAATATTTTACAAGAAGAAGAAAGAAAAAGCAAAAAGACTTGGGCCTGCTGAACGGAGCAACAGAGCCCTAACAGAGATTTCAGGCTGTCCATGGACCACCTGCTTCAGAATTACCTTGTCAAAAATACACCTCCTGGGGCCCCATAACACACCTACCAAGTCCAAATCCTGATAGGCGAGCCAGTATTTGCTGGTAAGTCTCAGGCCTCTGTGTGAAAACAGGCTGCACAGAGGCCTTGCTAACCTCACTCATGGCCAGAGTGTGCATGTGTCTCTGCTCAAGAAAGGCACAGAAGATGGGAGATAGCCGATAGCATGTGTACCAGATTTTAGGGTGGGGGAAACATGAGGAGAAGACAGGTGAGAAGGATCAGAATGATCACGGCACGGACGAACGTGGAAAATGAGACTGGAAATTAAAAAAAAAAAAAATCGCTGGTCAAAAGGGAATAGGAATTTGAGGGGAGGACCAGCAACAAGAACAAAGAGGAGCAGCAAAAGTTGCAGGAAGACTCGGAAGTAATCTAGCAGAGGTTGCAGCCTTCAGAAAAAAGATGGACAGGAAAACAGCTCCCTGGGTGGTATGGACAGACCTAGGGGTTTTTTATTTTTCATTTAAAATAATTTAATTGCTAAATAGTAACCAATTAAGCTATATGAAATGGTTATAGGTAATATATAATAGTTATAGCAATAATTAAGAATTTAAATGGTTTAATGGCTTTAAGTTTTAAGATGTGAACTTCCTTCACAGTCCCAAGCCTTAAAGGTCAGCCACTCAGAGCTACATGTTGGATGATTTTTTTTTAAATTTATTTATTTGACAGAGATCACAATTAGGCAGAGAGGCAGGCAGAGAGAGGAAGGGAAGCAGGCTCCCTGCTGAGCAGAGAGCCTGATGCGGTGCTGGATCCCAGGATCCCTGGGATCATGACCTGAGCTGAAGGCAGAGGCTTTAACTCACTGAGCCACCCAGGTGCCCCTGTTGGATGATATTTTACAAAGTGAAAGAGAGAAGTGCTCTCTGGATTTCTGTGGACAACTTCACGTGAAAAGAGATAGTACAAGAGTGGGGCAAGATAATCACTAAACCGAAGATTTTAAGGGAAAGTATGAATTCAGATCCAGGTGATGCTAGAAAAACCATATCCCCTGACCCCACCCTCCACCCCCAAGAAGCCCCAGAGTTGTTAACTGAATTAGCCATTTCCCCATTTTGCACCTTCTCATGGAACAGGGCTCCATTTTTATATGAATCCCAGAGATGCCCTAAAGCACATCTGCTTTATATAATGAAATAGTGGCATTGTAACCTGAGGGGCTCCTCTTGTGTACCTTTTGCTGTGGGAGCAGGCAGAATCTTGTCTTAGAGCCCCTGTGTGGCTACCATGAAATGATTCTCAAATGTTATCTCACCACTCCTATAGAATGGTTTAGCCACTATTGCTTGAAGACATCTTGCGAATGTCTGCAGCCACAGGTTTGCTGAGCTCATTTCCCTGTCTAAAATGTGCCATAATCCAAATCCTCTCTCTTCGAGGCCCCACCATGCCTGGAAACCTTTGGTGAGCACGACAAGCCCTCTCTCTCTCCCAAATGAACTTGCAAAGAAGCTCTCAGAACCACCCACTGGCCCTTACTACACCCAGCCTTACCCAGTCAGTTGTATTTTTTTTAATCTTTATTTTTAAGGCAAGAATATCGGTAATTCCATATAATAATCATCCCTATGCCCTATACACCTAATAAATAATGGATGGGCAAAAATAAAACTCAAACCCATTTCTTTTTTAAAGGACACCAAAGTCACATCTCGTCCTTAATTCCTTGTCCAAAAACATAAAGTACCCTTCTGGAGCTACCAGTGGAGGTAGATATTTTAAATTCCTCATTTTCATTGCAGAATTAACCCCCTGGGTCCAAAACAAAGAGTTTATACTTCTGTTTTGCTCTCAAAGGAAAAAGGTAAATTTGTGTTTTGGTTTTCAATTTGCCATCAAAAAAATTTTTTTTTGTTAAGATTTTATTTATTTGACAGAGATCACAAGTAGGCGGAGAGGCAGGCAGAGAGAGAGAGAGGCAGAAGCAGGCTCCCTGATGAGCAGAGAGCCCAATGCAGGGTTCCATCCCAGGCCCCTGAGATCATGACCTGAGCTGAAGGCAGAGGCCCAACCCACTGAGCCATCCAGGCGCCCCCCCCCCCAAAAAAAATTTTTTTGAAGAAGACAAGCAAGTCTTCACCAGAAGGTATTTAAAGGTACATTGTGGGATGATCACCTGTGGTGAGGTCTGAGAACAAACCAGATCCGTGCCGCTCATCCAGACCAGCCAGGATGTGCACCACAAGGCACTCAGTCAGCCTCTAGCACAGGGCCTCCTTGCTCTCAAAGATAAGATGTTTTCAACAGATGCTAATATCCCGCACATGTACCTATCAAGATGAGGCTTCCCAGGCTGAAATACTGTTTTCTTTGTTTTCGAAGTGGGGGGAAGAGTACGATTTATTGCCCTCTGAGTAGGAAATTGAGGTGGTTAAAATGCTTTACATAGTTTCTTTATCTAAGAGCATAAGTCACGAGAAACGAAACAAGAGAGGAAATCACTAGACATGAAGCTCCATTACAGCAGGATACTTGATCACATTCACACTTTCCAGAGTAGCTAATGGCAGAGTACGCATTATCAAACAACATCCTTATAATGACCCAGAATTTTGCAAATTAAGTTGTATAAAGTAAAACAACACCGGTTTCTACTTATTTTCTCCCCCATCATATGAGAAATCTTCTGATCAAGTGCTATAAATTAATCTTCTGCAATAACCGTTTTTAAAAGAGTTAGAAAGGCCACCGTGAAAAATCACCTTAAATTGTGAAGAAAGGAGAGACTAGAGATAAATACAAAACCTTGGGAAATTCAGATCGAATGAATGATTCAGACCGAATGTACTTACAGAAGTAAACTCAGCTGCAAGCTTAAACTCAGGTAGAAAAAGTTCACTTTGGAAACGAACAGAAAAAGAAGACACATCAACAACAGCCAATGAATTTTAGTTCATTGTTAAAATTAAGCTAATTTTGAATACAGAATACTAGTTACACTTCCTCTAAAGAGCATGAGCAGTTCTTACTATTGCTTTATCTGAAGTCCAAACAATCTGGATGTTGATACTCTGCGTACTGATGCTGCTACCTCCCTGCCCTACATCACTGGAACTTTCTGCATCAGCCTATGAATGAATACTTTCCGTGGTTTATTTTATGGTGAAGCTGTCTATGAGCTAAAAGGTCAACTTTTGCAACATGACCATCATTGTCATTACCCCATGATGTTTATTCACTCGTTGAAATTATTTCTATTATCTATTTCTATTATCACAAAAACGAGTGGGAAATGAAACAACTAAAAGCCTCAAGTAACAAAGAGAAGTTTTGGGTCTCGTAAAACTTAATGTGAGACAAAAATGCAGGTTATTAGGCATGCCAAAAATGGCAAATATTTCATCTGAATCAAGACATTTATTGAACTTAAACAGATCAACTGTTGTTCAAATGAGAAGGAAATCACCAAAATTACAGAGAGCCCAAAGAAAGAAAAATTAAAGAAAGGAGTGAACACTGAATGCAGAGTATAAATGGCTAGGTAGAATGAGATATTTGGTAATATACGTAGCTCATAGGGCCAGCATCCCTTATAAAATATAGGATTTTGCACCATCAATATCTGGACTGTTTTTAAGAGTGCACCCTGTACTAAAGTAGGAAAAATAGTACTAAGCCAGTCACCACATTTATGATCAAATATAAAAACAAAGATAAAGGTATGTATAAATTGACAAGCACAGGGCAAAAGTTCTTTATTTTATTGGCATTGGCACTTCCATCCCGGTGCCCCATCACTGTCATACACAACTAGAACCATCCCAAAGGTATAATAAAATCAGCTTTTGGATTATAGTGCCGCCATAGTGTTGAACATGTAACATTAATTCAGTGGCACATAGTGTTTCATAAGTCTTAGGATAATCTATCTTGCCCATTTAGCTCTCTTACTAACTTTGCACACTATGTCTAGCCAAGTTGTAAATTCTTGACTGGCTTCTCCACAGCCCTGAGTGCACATATCCGGACCATCTGAAACACTCTGTGTGCTAGGGAAAGTCAACTAGTGTTCATTCATTCCATCTTCCTCACCATTCTTTAGGCATTTATCATATAACTATGATGTGCCAGCCATGCAGATGAAGGCTTAAAATAAGGAATGGTAAATTCACCAATCAGTTGCCCAAACATCCAGATCACAAATACGGCTGACATAATATAACAGATGTCATATGAAAGCCATCTGCAAAGTAGAGTAGCAATCACAAGAGAGAGCACTAAGTTTATCAGAGAGAATTGCAAAAAGCTTCAGAGGGTGGGTCTTATTTGAATATGTCTTGGAGGATAAATGGGTAGGAAGTTGATTGGACTGAAAAGAGGAGGAAAGACATCTCTGGCAGAGAAAATAGCATACACATAAGAAGTAAAGGCAGGCAATGCATGCTTTTAGGAAAAGGAACCAGATCAAGATTACCTGGAGGCCAGAGGAAGAAGAAAGTAGAAGAAACAACCCAGAGAAGATGTGCTATGGTCTTGTGCATCATGATAAAGAGGTTAGGCTTTACGGTGTTAGGCCAACTGTGATCTCCACCAGATTCATTTAGGGATCTGCTTTTCAGTGCAGATATCTGGCCCTTGCATCTCGGGTGGACCTATGGAATCTGCATTTTCAGTAAGTACCCGGTGACACTGTTGGTCACCATCTGGAGAGCTGCCAAAGATGTTTAAACAAGGTGAAGACATGATGAGACTTGTATCTTAGAAAAATGCTATTAGACCAAGCAGACAATCACAAGGAATCACAAGTAGATTCAGTGCTACTACATGAGCTTGTGATTTGGGTTTGCAATAGGGAACTTGCAATACCGCACACTTTCCCTTATCCCCCAAGACTTACTGGATCTGAATCAAAGTGGAGGGGGGCCAGGATTTATACTAGATTGAACTGTATGAAATCGCCATTTTCTGTAGGTCAAAAATGGTCAAATTTTGGCAATTTCTCACAGTTTAATGAAAGCTAAAAATTACTAATGAAATACAAGCTGAGCTAAATACTTTTCCTTCTTTTTATTAATTATCAGTGCCATTACCCACTTGATTAATACGCAATGATGGAAGTGACAGAATTTATATACCTAAAACAAATGTTAAAAGAAAAAAAAGGTTAAAAAGCAATAACTGATGAAATAAGGCAGTTAATCTAAGGATTGTTAGAGACAGAAGGAACCCTGGAGATTATCCAGCTCTTTCCACCTCCCTCCTCACAAATTTACATATGATGAAGCTGATGGGAGAAGTAACTGTGCTGGAGGTTTTACTGAATATTTTCTTCAATTCCTCAGTGGTATGTTCTCCTCATTCTAACAGACCTTGAAATCATTATAGCTAAAAAGTATTTGGGATTTAATTCATGGAGAGCTAGTGTCACGTGATGTCCTCAAATGCTTAGAGTGGGGCGAAGGGGAGACAAAAGGCAAATACTTATGCATTTTAAAAATGAATCCAATGAACTTAAATAACATGGAACCTAAATCAGTGCTTGAAATGCCATAGATGTTTAATAAATATTTATTGAACAAATTAATGATGGACCTCTAAGAAATAGGTTAAAGTAGGTATATTAATGCACGGCATTTCTAAGGCAGTATGCAGGGTGTAAAGTGAGTGTAGATTTCCCACCTGCCAGCCTGTCTCAAGCACCCATTGGCACCCAACCATCACCCCTTCTGTAAAACCCCAGTCTTGACACATGCACCTTTCTTTCTTCTGAAAGGGTCCTAGCAGGAAGCAATACAAAGATCACGTGTGAGATAAATCTGGCAACACATCTTGTCCTGGCAGGACTGAAGCCCACATGAGCACAGCCTTCAAAGCTCAACTCAACACAGATAACAGCTAACACTTAGCTATATTACGGTGATGCAGTGGTTGATAATGTTAGCTATTTCCTCATCAGAGTAATAGCTAACTACCTGCCAGGCTTTTAGCATTCTATGGGCATTGACTCATTGAATCTTCTTCACAATTCTAACAATAAGAAGGATTATTATTATCATTCAGATTCTACAGATGCAGAGAGAGAGATCAAATAACTTGCCCCAAATCACACAACTGGAAAGTGGCAGGGTTGAAGCTGACCTCAGGTTGCCTGCTCCCAGAGCTCACCCTCTACAAAACTCTTTGATCTTAGAGCTGCAAATTTAAAAAAAAAAAAAAAAAAAAATACTCTGCAGTGGAACCCTTTGGAACAGCAGTGTCAGGAAGATGGCACTTCTGTATAGAAAAGATCAGATCCTAATCTTTTCATCCATAAGGAATGAAGAATCATCTTTAGTTGAGAAGACCATATACAAAGTGAGACCCAGGATATAAAGGAGAAAGGCAAGAAGAGTCAGCAAGGAATGTGATTCTCCTCTGCCTAGGAACAGCACGGATTTCACTGCCTAAGAAATTTTTGGCTAATAAAACCCCAAACTTTAAATTTCCCCTAAGAATTTGGGTCCTCCTATGATGATATTATCTAAAGAAACATCAAATAAATGAGGACACTTCATGCACTGGGGGTACCATCCTGAATTCCAGAAAGAACTAGAGAGACAAAAGATTTCTCTTAAGCCAGGGCTAAAAGTCTTGGATCAGTTATTTAAAGGACTAACACAAGATAGATCTTTCTATGGCTTGAAGAATGTTCCCTCCCAACATTCCCTGAGGAGCCTGGCATTGCAACTAGGAAAGACCCTTCTGATCTAAATCACCAGGCTTGCTCCCCACACCCCTAAATGACCCTGAGAACACAGGAAGGGGGAGCATCCCAAGTCTGTGAACAATGTGAATATCAAGTACTGGAAAAAGAAAAGTTTGGAAAACAAGTTAAGATCCCAGAGAAGTAAAGCCAGTCTGGAAGAAAGGGTCCTGCTGAAACTGCTTTTCATTCTCAGTCTGATTCCACTCTCCTCACCTCCCTACATCCAGCTTTGACACCGTCAATACCGAACAAACACAGAGGAGGCAAAGCAAAATAAAATGCGTAACGGAGGTGTCTCTCCACGAAAAATACTCCTGGAAGTTCCTATACGGCCCCAAATAACAAGACCAAATATAAACAGTAACAATAAACCATTGAGACAACGTAAACAACACAGCCTGAGCCCATCCTGCCCCACCTCACGCTGCCCCAGCATCTCCTGAGGAAGGAAAAAAATGCCCCCAACCCATAACAAACCCGGCAGCGTCCAGCCAAGGTCCCCAGGCTGCCAGAACTGAGTTTGCTCAACTCTTACCCAGGTCCCGGGATCCTGAGATTTGTAGCGCAACCCTTTCTGCTCGGTTTTCAACCCCACACCAGCCAGCCAAGAAGCAAAATTTGTTCCAACGGCGCAGTTAGCCTCCAAGTAGCGTCCCAGAAGAGAGCGATACCTGGGGGTCTCCGTTCAGGTTCCAATGTGCACATGCGGGAAAGAAGGCCAGTCTCGGCGCGTTTCCAGACCCCTAGTTTTGCGCACGGGAAAAGTACTTGCTGCAAACTTAAACAACGTTTTCCTGGTCTGGCCCGAGATGCTGGAGGAGGAGCGGAGTAACCCGAGCTGGGGCTGGGATGCGAGCAGTTGCCGCTGCTGCAGCTGCTGCCTCCAGGGCAGTGACCGAAGGGGGGGTGTCGCTTGGCGCCTCGCACTCCCTAGTGCCACCGACAGGATTCTACCCGCCCGACTCCTAAGTCCCGATCGCAGGTCGCCCCTGCCCCGAGCGGCTTCCACCGCTCAGAAGTGATCCCAGAAAACAGTCCGGTCAAGAAGTTGGCAAACCGTGGGGTCACCGCAAGAAATGAACCAAGGAGTGGAGAGAGCGCCCCCGCCTGCCTTTAGTGAGCGCCCCCGCGCCAAAGTCCCTGGGAGGTGTTCTAGACCGTCTCTGAGGACTTGGGGTACTGGGGACAGCGCCGGAGTGGCCAGCTGGATGGAAGGCACGTCCCCAGTGGTGCCAGGGAAGGAGAGCGAATGTGGGACGGAGAAGGGGTGGGTGACCTAGTGGTGCCAGAGTGTGCGAAGCGGGCAACAAAGCGTTTGGGAAGGTGGAGCGAGGAACTCTCGGGGAGAGGAGGGGAGGTGAGGGAGCCTGCTTTACAGAGGCGGGGCAAAGGGAACTCCCGGGACCGTCAGTGAATCTTTCCAGGCCCTCCACCCGGCCTCGCGCAGAGATTTCTTGGGGAATGGCTCCCTCTGCCGACTAGCCAAGGAGGCCCCGGGAGACAAATCACAGAAAGAATAATGAAAAGGTTTTTCTCCGTTTGTGGTTTGGCCAAGACATGAATTCTGCAATCTGCTTCTCCAACTGTCCACCTTCTTCTCTCCCAAAGAATTTCCCCGCTTCCGAACAGCTGAAGCAGACACAAATCTCAAACTCCTGGACAATTCTTATAGTCCGCTGAATTCTGTTACCTCCCACCACCATCACCCCTCCAGAAAAGGCTTTTGCGCCATACTCACATCAGACGATCTCCTACCAGGTTTCTCTTGCTTACATGAATATGAACTCTTTCTTTCTGGAGACATCTCAAATACGTATGTGTCTCCAGTCAGTTACAGCATCTGCAAATAATCCATACTCAAGATTATGCTTGAATGAATGGCATGAATAAGCATACATAGATCACCATCCTCCTAGGCCACCCCTGGAAATTCCCAGAGGAAGTGTGCATTTGTTTGATTGTTTATCAGACATTATTGCCACTTCTTCTGGCTAAGGGCTGCTCTGTTTTTCCTTGGGGGACCACTCCTGCCACACTTAGTTCAGTCTGGATGAGAAGGTCTGTTGGAAAGGTTCATCTTTTCCAGGTTCAAGAGCCAGTACCTGACCTAAGCTGGTCCCTTTAGACATTCTCTGCAGGAATGTGAACTTTGATCAGAACAGCTCAAGGACCAATAAACCTAGAGCTGATGGACCAGATGACAGGGTTCTAAAGATTGGCCATTAGCTCAAGTCACTTAATCCCCAAAGCTACCCTGCTTTATGTTTTAGGAAACCTGGTTGCTCCACTGCCTCTTTTTAATTTTTTATTTATTTATTTATTTGTCAGAGAGAGCGAGAGAGCAAGCACAGGCAGACAGAGTGGCAGACAGAGGCAGAGGGAGAAGCAGGCTCCCTGCCGAGCAAGGAGCCCGATGTGGGACTCGATCCCAGGATGCTGGAATCATGACCTGAACCGAAGGCAGCCGCTTAACCAACTGAGCCACCCAGGCATCCCTGCCTCTTTTTTTTTAATCAACTATATTGAGACGTGATTTCCATTCAATGTGTTGTGCTCATATTAAGTGTATGGCTTGATGAGTTTTGAGTAATATGTACATGCGTGGAGCCACAGTCAAGATAATGAATGACTCCATTATGCCAGAAAGCTCCTTTTGCCTTTTTGAAGTTAGTTTCCCACACACCACATCATCCCTGTCCCCTGAGATTCTTTCTGTAACTACAGATTAATTTTGTCTTTTCTAGAGCTTCTAGAATGGAATCACATAATATGTATTTCTTTGTGTCTGGCTTCCTTCACTGAGCATAATGTTTCTGAGAGTCACTGATCTTGATTAAATCAGCAGATTGTTTCTTTTTATCGCCGAGCATCATTCCATTGTATGGATAGACCACAATTTGTTTGCCCATTCACCAAATGTTGATGGACATTTGGGTTGTTTCGAGTTTAGGCTCATTATGAATAAGGCTGCTAGGAACACTGCTGTACAAGTCTTTTTGTGGACATACATCCTTTTCCTTATTTCACAGCAGTGGAATTACTGTTTTATACAGAAAGTGTATAATGACTAACAGTTATCCAAAGTAAATGTATCACCTTACATTCACACCAGCAATGTATGACAGTTGTTTTACATCAACAGTTGGTACCGTCAGTCTTTTTATTTTAGCATTCTCCTGGCTATACAGTGGTATCTCATTATGGTTTTAATTTACATATCCCTAATGACTAATGACAGAATATTGATCTGTATTATTATTTTCTCATGATCACTCCATCTGGCAGGAGGTTCATCAAAGTTTTTAAATTGATCTAAGTATTTTCCAATCCTCTCAACGAAGAAACTAGTGCCCTGAAGGTCTTTGGCACAAATCATCACTCCAAAGCCTCCTGCCCACACCGGCATGCCAGTTCCCTCTTTACTACCTCGGCCACAGCTTGTCTACAGCCTGGAAGTTTCCTGTTGAGACCCTGTATCCTCTACACCTCCCCACCCAGCTTGCCTGCGAACTGGAGGGTGTCTACTGAGACTCTGCTCCCTCTCCAGGACCCTCTGTGGCTCATCTGTGGTCCAGAGCATTCCTCGGTGCTATTCCAGTGCTATTCCTCTCTCTGCATGCTCACACTACTTGTTACTAGTCACCAGGGTTTTGCCTGCTCTCCAGAGGGTTGCTTCCTGATGGCTAAGAGACTTCAGAGCAGCTCTAGCCTAGGCAAACCAGCAAACTTCTTTGCTATCCAGTATATACTGAACTATACCTTCTCCAATGAGGTCTAAACCCTTTCCAATTTTATCCTTCCTTAAGTGCTTTCCTGGCCCTAGAGTAACATGCAGAATTGTCATATCATCAGTCGCTTTCCGTCAGAGTCAATAAGCCTCCATATTAAAATGCCCCTGTTTAACTGACAGTGTGGCTTCTATCTTCTGATCCTACTCAGACTGATGCACTGTAATAAGGCATGACCTTTTTGGGTCTCTCTTTGGATGTTCACCGAAGACTATTCTCTCTCCACTCTGCTTGTCAGTCTGGCAAGGGCTCTGGGAACTGTTCCGCTTTCAGTTTCCTGATTGGTATGTACCTACTCTTATACTGTTTTAGCCCATTCATCATGGCTTATTATTCAGCAATAGAAGGACCCTATGCAAATTTCTGTAAGTCTTTCTATGTATAAATCTTTCCTCTTTGGTGCACTGCCCTCCAAAATCCAGCCATGTCAACCTCCCTGAATTCCACTCTCTTATGCTCCCTTGCACTGTAGGCCAGGAAGCAGCTCATCAGAAAGCCAGAATGATTCTGGGGTTCGTTGCATTTGCTTACCATTTCTCAGGGATCACAGTCCTCTGGCCCAATGTCTGAAAGGAGGGTTTTTTTTTTTATTTGGTTGTTTGTTTGTTGTTTTGTTGTTTTTTTGTATTGTGTCTAATTTTTATTTGTTTAAAGCTGGAGCCTAAGTCCAGACAGGCTAGTCCTTTATAGCCAGAAAAGAAAGTTCTTTTCCTTTACTTTTAGGAGCTATTCTTAGAAAAAAAAATCTTCCACATGTTTTCTGTGTTTTTCTATGTTTTTTACTTATTTTGCTTGAGTTGGATAGAATTGGTTTTTGCTGCTTTCATCCAAAGACCTTCAAATGATACAAGACCTACAAATGATACACTATCCAGAGTGAACACACAAAGCATTTCAGACCAAGCCTTGAATAACCTGGATTACAGCTAGACTTTTACTGACCTTTATTCTGAACTCTATAGCATTATTAACAGAAGGTTTTATGGGCTTTTGTTGGTGCTGGTGGTGGTAACTATACTATTCTGTTAACATAGAATTTATAATCTACTAAAATTCCAATTATGATTCCTATTTGCTATTTTTTGTATTTTATGTATTTGTTTTATGTATTTATTTGACAGAGAGAGAGAGAGATCACAAGTAGGCAGAGAACCAGGAAGAGAGAGAGGGGGGAATCAGGCTCCCTGCTGAGCAGATGGCCCAATTCGGGGCTTGGTCCCAGGATCCTGAGATCATGACCGGAGCCGAAGGCAGAGGCTTAACCCACTGAGCCACTCAGGCACCCCTAAGCCTGACTTTTAAAAACATTATTTATACAATTAGTTGGGACTTTCATAGGAATTTTACAGGACTATTAATTTTGTCCTTTGAAATTCCATTTTTCTATATGCTGTCAATCTTTTGAATTTGAGATCTTGGTGGGGTTAATTATTGTCCTAGAATGTTAGCTAGCCAGCTCAAAATCATGAAATTTGAAATTTGATCAACAAGCCACAATATTCTTTAGCAAATACTTATTAAACATATGAAAGAAGGTAAAATTCAAAGACATACTCTAACAGAGATGCTATTCTCTGTTTATATTTGTCCTCATCTTGTAGTATGTCATTCAACCACTTATAAACACTACAACTCTATTATATCCAGACCCTTTTCTTCATCAGATACATGAGAACTTCACATGATTTTTTTTATTACCTTATAATTGCGGATTTATTCTCATTCTTTTAATTTATTTGTCTGGTAATACTTTCCATAAAGGAAATCAAGCCAGCCTAGTAGTTCTACCTCTTAGCAGACAAGATTAGCTTCTTATACTCATGACTTCCGCTCTGTGGTGCTCTCAATCATGTCTTTAAATCCATGATTTAAAAGCTTGCTCAGTTACAGCAATAGAATAGAGGTCATAGAATTTACTTCCTTCCCATTAAAAAAGAAGAAGAAAAAGAAGAGGGCACGTTACAGAGCATTAATTTATAAATACAGCACAACACATTTTTTATTTCACCCAATCCTTAGAACAGGAAGTATGTATCATTATTGCTGTTCTACAGAAAATGAAGATTCAGAAAAATCAGTTAACTTATTCATGCTCACCTAGCTAGTAAACGGCAAAAGCAGGTCTGATTTCAAACACCACGCTCTCTCTACTGTTTCACCTGCCTCTAAACTACATTTACCTCTTCTAGTCTCCTGATAGTCCACTGCAGCTCTCCTAGTCTTGCCAGTGTGCTATGTTTACTTACTTTCTCCCCAATGGACTTCGTAGGGTTGATTTCGAGTCTTTGCTCAAGAGTCATAGATCTTGGGTACATACAGCTTCATTCCCCTCTTCCCAGTACAAATACAAGCCAGATGTAAATAGATTGTACCTTTAATCCTAAGACTCAGCCAAAGGATGAGGAGAAACAGCAAGGCGGAGTTCCGGTCTGATGAGAGTTCCCTCAGACTCCCTCTCTTCAGTCTCTTCCTGTTAACCTAGATTTTCTTTATACTTCTTTATGGAGGATGACCCCTGTTTATCTTTTTTAAAAAGATTACTCTGCTGGGGTGCCTGGTTGGTTCAGTTGGCTAAGTGGCTGACTCTTGATTTTGGCTCAAGTCATGTTCTCAGGGTTGTGGAATCGAGCCCTGTGTCGGGCTCCATCCTGAGCAGGGAGTCTGCTTGGGATTCTCTCTCTTCCTCTCCTCTCCCTCTGTCCCTCTCCCCACTCACATGTGCTCTGTCTCTCTCTCTCTAAAATGAATAAATAAGGGTTGCCTGGGTGGCTCAGTCAGTTGAGTGTCAGACCTAATATTAGCTCAGGTCATGGTCTTGGGGTCATGGGATCCAGCCAAATGTCAGGCTCTGGGCTCAGCAAAGAGTCTGCTTGTCCCTCTCCCTCTTTCCCCCATCTACCCACTCTACCTCTCTTAAAATAAATAAATAAAATCTTTAAAAATAAAGTAAAATGGGGGCACCTGGGTGGCTCAGTGGGTTAAGCCTCTGCCTTCGGCTCGGGTCATGATCTTGGAGTCCTTGGGTCATGAGCCCTGCACCAGGCTCTCTGCTCAGCGGGGAACCTGCTTCCCCCTCTCTCTCTCTGCCTGCCTCTCTGCCTGCTTGTGATCTCTCTCTCTCTGAAATAAATAAATAAAATCTCAAAAAAAAAAAGGAATAAATCTTTTAAAAAACTTACTCTCTTTTTAAGATATTGGTGGGAAGAAGGGACGAGACAGGACAATAAACAGGAAAACTGTATCTGCAGCCCTTGACCATGAATTAGAAGTTAGGGGCACTTTTCTCTCTCCCCTTATGTAAGATGTCTCTCCCCTTATGTAAGATGTCTCCACAGATGTGAAGGATTTTGGTATTCTTTTTTTTTTTTTAAGATTTTATTTATTTATCTGAGATCACAAGTAGGCAGAGAGGCAGGCAGAGAGAGAGAAGGAAACAGGCTCCCTGCTAAGCAGAGAGCCCAACGTGGGGCTTGATCCCAAGACCCTGGGATCATGACCTGAGCCTAAGGCAGAGGCTTTAACCCACTGAGCCACCCAGGCGCCCCGGATCTTGGTATTCTTAGGGAGATGGGAACAATGGGATTAAAATTCCACCTGTGTAGTTCCCTTAGCTTAGCGTTTTTCAATTTTTTTGTTTTCATTTTTTTAAAACTTTGCCTGTTATCTCTAAAAATTACTTTTCAGCTTTATTGAGCTATAAAACCTATAACACTGTTCAAATTTAAGGTATAGAACCTGATCATTTGAGACACTTTTACATTGCGAAACGATTACCACAGTAGGGTTATTTAACACATCCATCATGTCACATAATTACCATTTCTTTTTTGTGGTGAGAACATTTAAGATTTGTTTTCAGCAACTTTCAAATATATAATACAGTATTGTCACCTATACTCACCATGCTGTACATTAGTTCCCCAGAACTTATTCATATTATAACTGGAAGTTTGTTTCCTTTGACCACATATCCCCACTTCCCTTACCTCCTAGCCCTTGGCAACCACCATTCTACTGTCTGTTTGTATGAGTTCACCTTAATTAGAATCCACGTCTAAGTGATATCATGCAGTATTTGTCTTTCTCTGACTTATTTCCTTAGCATTAACGCCCTCCAGGTCCATCCATGTTGTGGCAATTGCCAGGATTTCCTTCTTCTTGGTGGCTAAATAATATTCCATTTTATAGATATACCACATATTCTTTATCCATTCATTTCTCAAAGGACATTGAAGCTGGTTCCATATCTTAGTTACTGTGACTAAAGCTACAATGAATGTGGGGGTGTAGATATCAGGGGCCCAATATCACTTCATCTGAATATATATCCAGAAGTGAGTTTGATCAATCATACACTAGCTCTACTTTTAATCTTTTGAGGGAACTCCTTATTATTTTCATAATGACTAAACCAATTTACCGTCCCATGAATAGTGTACCTGCCTCTCGTCCACATCCTCACCAACACGTGTTATGTCTTAACTTTATAATAAAAGCCATTCTGACAGGTGCGAAAAGATAGCTCATTGTGGTTTTGAAATGCATTTGCATTTCCCTGATGTTAAGTGATATTGAGCACCTTTTCACATCTGTTGGCCATTTGTATGTCTTCTTCAGAAAAAAAGTCTATTCAGGTCCTCTCCTCATTCTTAATGAGATTATGGTTTTTTGTTTTGGTTTGGTTTTTGGTTTTTGGTTTTGTTTTTTGTTTTCTGTTTTTTGCTTGCTCGTGAAATGTGTGAGTTCCTTATATATATTGGACATTAACTCTTCATGAGATATAAGTTTGCAAATGTTTTCTCAATTCTGTGGGTTGCCTTTCCATTTTGTTGACTGTTCCTTTTGCTGTGCAGATTTTTAGTTTGATGTAGTCCCACTTATTTTCATTTTTGTTGCTTATGACTTTGGTGTCATATTAGAAAAACCATTGCCAAGACCAATGTCAAGGAGTCTTTTCCCTATGTTTTATTTTAGGAGTTTTATGGTTTGGGATCTTATGTTCAAGCCTTTAATCCATTTTGAGTTAATATTTGTGAGTAGTCTGTAATGGGGGTCCAATTTCATTCACTTGTGTGTTCTTATCCAGTTTTCCCAACACAATTTATTGAACAGACTGTGCTTTCCCCCCTTTTAGTACTTCTTGGCTCCTTTGTCAAATATAAGTTAACCAAATATTCATGGATTTATTTATGGTCTCTTCTGTTCCACTGGTTTATGTCTTTTTATGCCAATACTATACTGTTTTGATGACTTTATAATATAGATTGAAAAAAAATCAGTAAGTGTGATGCCTTCAGTTCTTTCTCAAAATGCTTTGACTATTCATGGTATTTTATTGTTCCATACAAATTTTAGATTTTTTTTCTATTTCATTGAAAAATTCCATAGAAATTTTGGTGCGGATTGCACTGAGTCTAGATGGTTTGAGTGGTACAGACAGTTAAACAATATTAATTCTTCCAATCCACAAACATACATTTACTTGTATCTTCTTCAATTTCCTTCATCAGAGCTTTAGTTTTTAATGAACCAATCTTTCACCTCTTTGGTTAAATTTTTTCTTAAGTATTTTATTGTTTTTAATGTTGTTGTAAAGGCAATTATTTTTTCATTTCATTTCCAGCTATTTCATCATTAGTGTATAGAGACACAACTGATTTTTTTTTTCACAACTGATTTTTGTATGTTGATTTTGTATCCTGCAACTTTACTGAATTTGTTAATTATTTCTAAGTTTTCTGGTGGATCTTAAGGACTTTCAATATAAGGTTATTTTATCTGCAAACTTTATTACATGATTTTATTACTTTCTGACTGGATGTCTTTTATTTCTTTGTCTTGCATAACCACTCTAGCTATAACTTCCAGTATTCTGTTTAGTAGGAGTGGTAAGGGTAAGCACATTTTTCTTGTTCCTGATCTTGGAGGAAAAACTTTGAATCTTTCACCTTTGAGCATGATTTTAGCTGTGGGCTTGTGATATATGGTCTTCAGGTTGAGATACATTCCTTCTACACTAAACTCATTGAGAATTTTTATCATGAAAGGATGTTGCATATGGTCAAATGCCTTTTCTGAATCTACTGAGATTATCAAATGATTTTTATCTTCATTCTATTAATGTGAGAGATCACATTTACTAATTGCATGTGTTGTAACATCCTTGTATCCCAGTGATAAATCCCCCTTGCTCACGGTGTATGGTCCCTTTAATGTGCTGCTGAACTTGGTTTCATAATATTTTATTGGGAATGTTTGCATTTATATTCATCAGGGATATTGATCCATAGAATTCTTGTCCTTATCTAGCTTTGGTATCAGGGTAATGCTGATCTTGTAAAAGGAGTTTGAGAGTGTTCACCCTCTTCAATTTTTTTTGGAAGAATTTGAGAAGGATTGGAATTAATTCTTGAAATGTTTTTGCTTAAATGTTTAGAAGAACTCACCAGATAGTCTTGGGTTTTCTTAGGGAAGTTTTGATCACTAAATCAATCTCCTTACAGAGTATTGGCATGTTTGGGGTTATTTCTTCATGATTCAATCTAGGTAGGGTGTACATTTTAGGAATTTATCCATTTTTTCCAGGTCATCCCAATTGTTGGCATATAATTGTTCATAGTAGCCTCTTATAATCCTCTGTATTTCTGTGGTATCAGTTGTAGCATCTTTTATTTCTAATTTTATTTAAGTCTTCTCTCTTTTTTTCCCACAATATGCTAACTAAAAGCTTGTCAATTTTATCTTTTTGAAAAGCTAGCTCCTAGCTTCACTGATCTTTTCTATTGTTTTCTGGTCTCTATTTTATTTATTTCTGCTCTGATATTTGTCATTTCCTTTCTTCCATTAACTTTGGGCTCAGTCTTTTCCTTTAGATGAAAAGTTAGCTTAAAAATTTTCTTTTTTCTTAATGTAAGTAAGCATCTATCACTATAAATTTCCCCTTAGAACTGCTTTTGCTGCTTCCCATAAAGTTTAGTATGATGAGTTTCCATTTTTGCATTTCAAGATTTTTTTTTATTTCCCTTTTGATTTCTTCTTTGCCCCATTTGTTGTTGAGGAGTGTGTTGTTAGATTTCCACACATGTGAATTTTCTAGTTTTCCTCCTGTTACTGATTTCTAGTTTCAAACCACTGTGATAGCAAAAGATATTTGCTATGATTTCAATCTTACATTTGCCAAGACTTGCTTTGTGACCTATCATATGATCCATGTGCACTTGAGAAAAAGATGTAGTCACTACTAATGGATAGTGTATATATATATATATATATATATATATGTATATAGATATATATTTTTTCTCTATGTCTCTATAACAGTAGGCTGGAACTTCTCCAATGGACTCTTCTGGACTTTCCAAGGACTCTCTCATCTGTGGGTGACTGTCTAACTCAGTCACCTGGACCATGGCTGTGTGGGGCTAATACAAGTTCATGGGTCACCTGACGGTCCACATTCAGGGCCAAGGTCTGCCTATTACCTGATGCACAGGTGGGTAAAACTCTTCACTGGGTTCATGATATGGTGCTGGACCCTACAGCTCCCACAGTAACTTCTTCCCATGGACTGATGCCAAATTTTTGTTGATGGTGGACAAATAATGTTGATGGTCATCATCTTGCTGACATTTCTCTCTCCAACTTTTTTGTACGGTGACCCACAGTAAGAAACACATTTTTTATGATGACCAAATTCATATTTTATATATACTTGGAATAAGTTTCATGAAACAACACTGACTCACTATATTTAAGGTCCTCTGACATTCTCTATTCTAGTGCTTCTCAAACTTTTTGTTTTTAAAGATTTTATTTATTTATTTGTCAGACAGAGAGAGTACACAAGCAGAGAGAGCAGCAGGCAGATGGAGAGGGAGAAGCAGGTCCTGCTGAGCAAGGACTCCCGATGTGGGATTCAATCCCAGGACCCTGGGATCATGACCTGAGCCAAAGGCAGATGCTTAACCAACTGAGCCACCCAGGCACCCCGTGCTTCTCAAACTTTAATGTGCATGTTAATCAGCTAGATATTTTATGAACATATGATTCTGATTCAATATTTTGGGTAAGGCCTACATTTTAACCAACTCCTATGTGGATGTGTCTGTTTCTCAGACACACCTTGAGGACCAAAAATCAATTTCATTTTATTTAAATGTGAAATTACTTTTATGACTCTTGGATGTATCTGGACTGCTTCTGAAAGCACTGCTGGTCTATTTCCTGGTGTAATACTATGTTTTCAGAAGCCCTTGAAACAACAGTATGCCTATCTGGGATATTCTCATAAAAGTAGACTTCATGTGGGATGGTATTGCGCTTGGAAGCAGTTCAACAGGAAATCTGCTTCACCTTTCACACACCAAAATCAGAAAATGTTAGAAGATATGGGTATCCTTCTGACACTGCTTTTTAAAACTGTAACATTTGGGGCGCCTGAGTGGCTCAGTGGGTTAAAGCCTCTGCTTTCGGCTCAGGTCATGATCCCAGGGTCCTGGGATTGAGCCCCACATCGGGCTCTCTGCTCCGCGGAGAGCCTGCTTCCTCCTCTCTCTCCCTGCCTGCCTCTCTTGCCTACCTCTAATCTCTGTCTGTCAAATAAATAAATAAAATCTTTTAAAAATAAATAAACAAATAAATAAATAAAATTGTAACATTTGGCACAATAAATACACCTAATTCTGAATAAGTAAATCTATGCAATCTGCATAATGAGTATTCTCATCTCTGTATGCAAAAGGAAAGTTAAAGAAGATGACCAGAAGGGGCTGTGGCAATGATAGGAGTATTTTCTGACCTGCCCCCTTGCCATTTCCTGTGATCTCCTTTTGTTTGCAATATGAATGCTTGCTGTGTCAGACAAGATTCTTGTCCTCAAGCAATAAAAGTCAACTCTGACTAACCTAATAAAACAAAACTGGGGGGAGGCCATTAAGGAGGTCCAAAACAGATGGGAATCTGTGAGACCTAATTGCAGAAGCCTGTGGAACTGGAGCCCCAGCAAGGCCTCAGGAAGAGCCCAGATGCTGGAGGTCTCGTCGCCAACACCTCCAGCCCTGGATCCTGATGAGGCAACTACCACTCCACGGAATGGGATGTTGCTGCCTCGCCTAGTTGCAACAAGAAATCTCTACTGTCCCAGTTCCCGAATCAAAGTCTAGGGCACATGCCCCTCATTGACTGAGCCTAAGTCACATGTCCAAGGTCCAGTTGCAAAAGCGTCTGAAGAAGCAAGTGGTTGTCCTTTGTGTTTCTATCCTGAAAGGAAGCCTCTTCCTAAAATCAAGTCTCATAAGCTGGATTACTAATAGCCTCTTGATGCTTTGTACAACTGAGGAAAATGCACACCTCTAGTCAAAAAAATTAGTCTTCCCCTTCTCCAGTGATTCCAGGCCACTGACAGGGTTTGGGAGCAGAGCATGCTTGACTTTTAGCTCCACTGGACCACTCTGCAGGAGTCTTTGTGCAGAGCACACAATGAACATCTGTATGCAGTAGCCCTGTTAAGGTGAATGTTCATCCAACACAGAAAAGGGGTATAGCTGAGATAATGGACATATACTAAAGGAAGATATCCAGCTTAGAAATATGGTTAAGTGGCCATGTGCATGTAGCTTGATAAAGACCAGTGGAGAAATGCTCTCATGAAACCAAGACAAGTGAACAAAATCTAGGCAAAAATTGGACTGTGGTGAGTCATCACTTAATGGAAACTGAATCACCATCACTAGGAGGGTCTCTCTTCACAATGTATGGAATTTGGGTTCCAATGAATGGAAACACAAAGCAATATTGGCCCAGGGTGGGCATATCTTATTCATAATGCAGAATTACTACGAACCATTAAAAATTTAAATCAATATAATATATTGAGATTGACATCAACTCCCCTCCTGGTTCATAAAATAACTATCTTACGCTTAACACAAGAGAAGATTTACGAGAAAAAGTTATATATTTCATGTTAAAACAAATAATCATTTGTTCACAGTTATAATAACTGAATATCTGAAAGAAAAGGTATGTATTATTTTAATACTATATAATAATCTATATAAAAAACTTTTTAGCCAATTTCCATTATGAAATTAAAAGTAGATATTCTTAAGTTATTCCTATTTTTTATCCTCAAAATTATAGCAATAGTAAAAATAAGAAAATTCATCAGATTATTCCATACTGATTAACCAGGCCAGGGGGAAGTATATGTGATTCAATTAAACCCTCCTGCCTCAGATCAATTCCACATGCATGTATTACACAATGAGTGCTGCTAGGCTGGTAGATTTTACACATAATTGTGTCAGGAGTGCCCTTCTACAGTGGAGTCGTGGATTGAAAGTCTATTTGGAGACAAATGAAGATAGACTAGAAAGAGGCATCTGACACAGAGTATTGACAACTTTTCCAAACTGTGTTCTAAACTACAACAGAAAAATGAGACCATAGTCACGTAGGATCAAAGACAGGTTTTCTAAAGTGGGAGGTATTACTGTTTTTGTATCTTGTTGGGAATCACCCAGTGGAGAACAGTACCTCACTAGAGAAAGAGTGCCTCTCTCTCACTAAGAGTTCCTGGCTATAAATTAATTAGCTAGTTAGTTATTTTAGGGAGAACATGTGTGCGAGTTGGAGGTAGGGGGTGAAGGGCAGAGAGAGAGAGAATCTTAAGCCGGTTCCACACCCAGTGCTGGTGGGGCTCCACACAGGGCTCCATCTCACAACTCTGAGATCACGACCTGATTGTCTGAGGCTTAATCAATGGAGCCACTTAGGCGACCCTGGCTATTTTAGCCACCATCCATCATGAGAACTCTTCATCTTGCAAAAGAGAGACTCTGTACCCATTAAATATTAACTCCCCCATTTCCCTTTCTCTTAGCCTCTGGCAAATACCATTCTATCTTCTCTCTATGAAAGTAACCATTCTCGATACACAGGTGGAATCATATGGTACTTGTCTTTTGGCGACTGGTGTATTTCACTTAGTATAATATCCTCAAGGTTCACCCATTTTGTGGGTTGTGTCAGGATGTCCTTCCTTTTTAAGGCTGAATGGTACTACACTATATGTATATCCATACTTGATAACCATTCATCTGTGGATGGAAATTTGGATGAAATCTATCTTTTAGCTCTTTTAAATAACACTACTATGAGCATAGGCTTACACATATTTTTTTAGAGACTCTGCTTTCAATTTTTCAGGATAAATACCCAAAGGTGGAATTGCTGGATTATATGGTAATTCTATTTTTACTTTTTATAAGAGCAGCCTATTGTTTTCCACGTGACTGCACCATTTTACATTCTTACCAATGGTCCATAAGGGTTCCAATATCTCCACATCCTGCTGACTCTTGTTATTCCTGCCCCACACATTTTTTGATAGCAGCTATGTGAGGAGGTTTGTCATTGTGGTTTTGATTTGCATTTTTTGACATCGGGTATCTCTGCGTGTGCTGTTGGTAATCTGCATCTTCTTTGGAGAAATGTCTATTAAAGTTCTTCACCCAGCTTTTTTTTTTTCCCACCAAAATTGGTTGTTCTTCTTAAGTTGCAAGAGTTCTTTGTGTAGTCTGCTGTCCTCTTGCTCACTCCATTCCAAACATACTGATCTCCTATCTTTTCTTCAAAACACCAAGGATCATTCCCCCTTAGGTCCCCTGCTGCTCCCTCTCACTGACAGGTATGGCTTGTTGTTTCATCTCTTTCATTTCTAACTCAAATAGTGCCTTCTCCTATCAAATATTTCAACTCATCCCTGCCCCCACAACATACCTAATCCCCCTTTAAAATGTTCCACATTTTCGGGCACCTAGGTGGCTCAGTCAGTTAAGCATGTGCCTTTGGCTTGGGTCATGATCCCATGGTCCTGGGATCAAACCCCACATCAGGCTCCCTGCTCAGTGGAAAGCCTGCTTCTCCCTCTCCCTGCTGCTGCCCCACTTCCCCTGCTTGTGCTCTTTCTGTCAAACAGGTAATAAAATCTTAAAAAAAAAAAAGACTCCACATTTTTCTATTCTTTCTAATATCCTATATAATCTACTTACTCACTATGTTTATAGTTTGCTATCTGTCTTTTCCCCCATTAGAATATGAGCTTTTCGAGGGCAGGGATTCTATTTTGTTTACTGTTATATCTCAAGCACCAAGAGATGTCCTTGTGCATACTAATGTCTCAAAAATAGTGACTACATTTTAAACATAAGTTTTGTAAATCAGTAGAGCATTTTTATTTTCCACTTGGAAGTTATCTTTTTTAAGTAGAAAATTATTTTAAGAGCAGAGACTCCTCAACATGAATTTCTTTCATTCATTTAACACATTTGCCCAAACCACAGAGTTGCACAAATACAGCTCTCAGTAGATTCTGTCTTATCTCTCAGATTATAACTATCTCACTCTTGCAAGAAAAGAAAAGGAGGAGGAGATGAAGATAAAGAATTAATTAATCAAAGCCTTTAGCTTTTCTGAAAACCCAGAGAATTTTTATCAGCCTCCTCTGTTATTTATCTAACATAACTCTCTGGAATATTAATATTAAATCCTGAGATTTGCAGCTTTACATGGCCATGATGTATTCACACAAGGAAGTGCCCCAAAAGAGTCTTTCCTGATACTTGTTGTACACTAATTCACTTCAGAGCTTTCACATTCAGGAACAACATTCACATTAAATCAAGAGAAGACCCTTTCACTAAAATGCAGCACTTTATAGCTTTTTTCATGATACATTAAGAGGATAGTTACGTTTATATGCCATATTGGGATCAACAAAGGATCAGAGCCCTTTGCAAGTCTCCTCTGGTGACCCAGCCTGCTCAGTCACCCTTAGAGCAGTGGGAAACCACTGGGGGAGGAGCTCTACTAGGCAACATGGTATCATAAGAAGTCAATTTTTAGCAATGGTAAGTGAAACCAATCCTCTATGATAAACATATGTTACAATATCAGATTGTTTCCTTCACCAGATACTCTAACAAACATACCCTACTCTCAAACTTTCAACTTAAAGATCCTTTAAATTTTTAAAATAAACATTTCAATCTAATGGGAAAGCTCACCTCTTCTGCAGTATTTGTCTAGTGACACCCAGCACCCATTCCCCACTGCCCCACTGCCACCTTTGAAAACTTATCTATCTCCCTCACATTGCAGAAGCTGAAAGCCTGAGAGGGAGGTTTCTCTGACACCCTCGCCAGCATTCTGAATGCATTTTTAGGCTTTGTCTTCACAGATAAACTCACATAATCCTGAAAGACTGCAGGGCGGCCCAAGTCATTTTTCCTCTTTCTCTGGAGCAGTAGAAGGCATAGCATGGGACTTTCCAATGTGAGTTTCTGAAGCAGCTTCTGTTTCCCTTCCCATTCCCTCCATCTTGGATCTATGAAGTACCAGGAGATGTACAGGAGGTTCCTGCATGTTCATGACTCTGGCAAACAGACGGTCTCTGATCTTTCATGGTCATGCACCAAAAAGTTAGTGGTGGCCTGTTGCCTAGGCTTCTTCAGCCCCTGTAATAGGGCGGTGAGCACCTGAGTCCTTGTACAAAGACCTCTTAATACAGCATTTTATGTTCTTCCTTGAGCCATGAGTGAAACGTCCTCCTGAGGAAATAAAGCTAGAAACTCTACTTTTTGATATAAGACATTTAACAAACATACAACTTTCACTTTTGCTTTTGGTTACAGATATGTTAATATTCTCTAAACTTTTTTCTGATCTATTAAGTAGGATGTAGTGGCTAGCAAAGGGTTCTCAGCTCATGTTTTAACAGGCTCCCATGCTTTAAACTGCCTATGATACTACCAAAAGGACTATGGTTTCTGCCCCAAGGGCTTTTTAGCTGAGAGTAAATGAAAGAATACCAGGCTTTTAATGTTCTGTTTCTGCATTACCCAAAACATATGAACAGAAAGTGAAAGGTGGGGGGGGGGGGAAACTCTATATGAAAAATCAGGTGCTCTTTGAATGAATTTAAAAGGGAAGCAAATATTCACTACCATTCAACGTAAAAATAAAAGTAATCTTTAATGTGCCCATTATACCAAAACAAATTACAAACAGATAAAAGATTTAAGCTTTTAAAGAAATGATCCATTAAAATTCGAGAAGATTGCCTCAGTAACTACTTTTAAAATTCTAGTTTATGAAAACATTTTCCGAGTGTGACATCAAAGGCCAAAACTGTTAAAAGAAAGTGAGGTTTTTCAAAACTATTTTCATTCTGTTTCAAATTAGAAACAACAGCACCAATTAGATAGATTTAACTATTGTTTACATTGTGTCATTGTTGCTTTATCCCTCTGTTTTTTATTCTGTCATTCCAGAGTAAAAGAAAAATGTCAAAATTTTCCTCCTAAATGCTTCAGTACAGATCTCCAAAGACCTGGACTATAGTCTAACAAGACCGTGATATCTTGATTACACCAAACAAATCTGACAATAATTCCATCATGTCATTTAATATCTAGTATCTAATACCTCCCCCCCTTCTTTTTTGGCCCATGACACTGGCTTTTCTGAGTTCAGAGTGGTTTTCTTACAGAAGATACACATTCTACACTGACTATTTCTTAATAGTCTTATCTCATAAGACTTAAGATTGTTAGATTCCATTCTGACAAAAAGGGGGAAATTGAGGTGGATAGTCAGAGCTGTCCAACAGAACTTTCTACGATGACAGACATGTTCTATGGCTATGCTGTCCATCGTGGAAGCCACGGTGATGTGGATATTCAGCAGTGAAAGTACAGCTCCTGCGACTAAGGAACTAAATTTTAATTTAATTTTAATTAGTCACTTTAAGTTTTAAATTTAAGCAGCCACATGTGGCTAGTGCCACCAAATCATTTGTCTAACATAAAAGTGGATATAACATGGGGCACCTGGATGGTGCAGTCGGTTGGGCATCTGACTGGATTTCAGCTTGGGTCTGACCTTGGGGTCTTGAGATTGAGCCCCATATGGAGCTTGCACTCTGCACGGAGTCTGTTTGGGTTTCTCTTTCTGTGTCCCTCTGCCCTTCCCCCACACTCTCTCTCTAAAATAAATAAATCTTAAAAAAAAAATAGGTGTGATGTACCTATGCCTTGCCTGTACATAGCAGTTATTTAATAAACGCTGGTCTTCTTCCCCTTCAAATACATTCTTTTCCTCATGCTATGTAATATATTTTCATATTGACTTGAATGAGGCTGTATGTTTGACTTTAGGGTGTGAATAAAACCTTTTCAATAGCAGAGAAGTAAAGGCTTTTGTTGACTTCAGGAAGCTTCATGATCAGCACCAACTGCTATAGTTACCTGGGTATATTCATGGTCCACATTTTAAACAAATCTAAGAAATAGTGGAGTCATTCTGCCACCTATATCTGCATCTTTAACATATATACATAAGGCTTAAGAGTTACAAGTCACATTTCCTGATATAGCCAACCCTGTACATTCATGTTCCTTTCAAGTTGTTCACAGTGTGGTTAAGATTAGTTAGGCCAAAAAAGGATAGTAGAATTCAATACTGACACTCTTATCCCAACTTAGAAAAGAGATCTCTTTTTCCATGGGATTAAAGCTTTAAAGCCTGAAGCCGGAACTCCTGAGAGCCTGCCTGATAGCAAGCACAATACAGAGAAAGGTAGAAATGAAACCTAGAGAGAAAGAGTTCCTCTTGGTCCCTGAATGCAACCATGCCTGCAGCAGGCAATGTCGAATGAGGAGGATCTGGTCTCTATGTGATAGTTTGTGAGCTGATAAATTACTTGGTTTTCCTAAGCCAATTATAATAGTATTTCTTTCTGTCTTTTGTACCTGAAAGGGTGCTGTCAAAATTTAACAACCACAAGAGCATAGAATTTAGAATCAGACAAACTGGATTCTAATATATCTGTGATCCAGTGTACCCATCTAGAGATCCTGGGATAATTATGCCTTCCTCTTAGGCCTGTCATGAACACTAGATGAGACAGTATGATGGGCATGTGAAAGACATTCTGAATATGCTAGTTTCCATTTTTTCAATTTCTCCCAGAGCTGAAACGACATCATACTCTTGAATCCTCACACACTGTTTCCCTTTTCTCCCCATCACTTAGAAGTTTTCCATTTATGCCCAGATATAATGTGAACATTAATTAAAAACTAATTTTAATTTAATTAAAATCAGAGAGGGTCATTTCCTACAATAGGTGATGGAATGTTCCCTGTCTGGTTTTATGACAATCAGTTCAGGGAGCGATCATATTTGTCTTTGAAGGTAAGATGGACTCAAAATGATGGCTGTGAATTTGTGTTGCTCTTCAAACTCTATTCTTTCCTAGTTTCTGTCATCCAGATAATGGGGATTTAATCTTGCACAGGCTTTGCTCATATGGTGGTTTCCTTTGCCTTCTTAAATGTAACCATGTGTAGAATCTCCTCTATTGGCATGGAAGATTTACTTGCCTTTTATAATCATACTGGATTTAAGTTAAGTAGCTTGATAATCAGACAGAATATAATTAGATAATCATTTACAGGATTACCTAGGCTAAAAATTGACACAGTAAAATACAGTAAGCATGTTTATGCCCATCTGAATCCATGCATTAATAAAGGTGATCAGATTACACAATTCAAATGAATTTCCAAGAAAATATCCCTGGCACAGAGGATTAGAAATATATTTAAGCTAAATTTAGAATTCAGGAAAAGCAATCCCACAGCTTACTTTCCATTATTTTTTTTCCCTTCAACTAAACTCTTACGCTGAATAAATTAAAGTCTCCAAGATGTTTAAACAGTTCAGTCTATATTAGTATACTATAATTTATTGCAGAATACAGCTGTAAAACCATTGCCAAGTTGGCCCTAATACCTGTATGGTCATAACTGGAAATCTCTAGCAAAGGCATCAGTGTCCTACTTACCTATACATTTTAGCTCCTTATCTATAATTACTCATCTCCTCCTTAAGAATCTGTCTCCCTTCCCCAAAGTCTCATCCCTGTCTCTGGAGCTCTGCATCACATTCGTGAAACCATATTCCCAATCTGTCAGACAAAATGCTGCTTTATATGGTCTAATACTGTATCTAAAATAATCTCTTGTACCTTTAGGATTTTTTTTCATTCCTTTAAAAAGCAAAATATAGCTCTTCAGAACAAAAGCACATGAAACAGAACTATCTGGAAAAGTATATGGTTGGGTTTCTCTTAGACTCAATTTTAGAATTGTGTGGAGTGGGAAGAAAGAAGAACACAGAAGAGAAAAATAGAATAAAGTGAGTTGAGCCCTATATTCTCTATATTTCTCAAGTTACAAGGGTGTCAAAATGATTCTAGACAGGTTTAGGATCTTTGAATAAAAGGATACTTGTAGCCTGCTTTTCTGTCTAGACACCAAAGAGACAGCAAATCGTCAGAAAGGCTGATGTTATTTGCTGCATACTATGGGCTAGTTCCCACCTGTCTAAGTTCTCCTTCTCATGGGGGCTACATTTCCCAGTCTCCTCTTGTAGGAAGATTTCAGTTCAGGACCTGCCAGTGGAAAGAATCTGCGTAAGATTAAAGTAAGATTCTGGGACAGCTGGGTAGTCACATGCAAGAAATGAAGTGGGGCCCCTACCTCAAACCATATGCCAAAATTAACTCAAAAAGGATGTAAGACCTAAGGCTATGAACTAAAACTATAAAATTCTTCGAAGACTACATAGGGGCAAATCATCATAATCACAAATTCCACATTTTTATATATGACAGCGAAAGCACAAGTAGCAAAAGAAAAAAAGAACAGATAAATTAGACTTCATCAAAATGTAAAACCCTTATGCACCAATGAACATTATCAAATGTGAAAGAAAATCCACAATCTGAGTGAAAACATTTGCAAATCGTGTATCTACTAAGAGACTTGTAGCTAGAATATATTTAAAACTGCTACAGCTCAATAATAAAAAGACAAATAATCCAATTAAAAATGGGCAAAGGCTCTGAAGAGAGATTTCCCCAAGAAGATACACAAATGGCCAGTAAGTACAAGAAAAGATGCTCAACATCATTAACCATCAGGGAAATGCAAATGAAAACCACAATAGGCTACCACTTCTGACTCAGTAGGAAAGCTTATCATCAAAAAACAAACAAAACAAAACAAACAAACAAACAAACAAAAACCCCATAATCACGAGCGCTGGTGAGGATGTAGAGAAATGATGGAAACCTCATTGGGTTGGTGCTGGTGGGGATACAAAATAGTGCAGCCACTTTGGAAAACAGGTTAGCAGTTCTTCAAAAGGTGAAACTTAGATTTACCACCTGCCCTAGCAATTCCACTCCAAAGTCTCTGCCCAACATATATACATTCTTCAAAAACTTGTACACGAATGTTCACGGCAGCATAATTAACAGCTAAAAAGTAGAAACAACTCAAATGTCCACTGACTGATGAATAGATAGATAAGGTGGTCTATTCATACTGTGGAAGAATATTCAGCAATAAAAACAAATGAAGTCCTGATACAACATGAATGAGCCTTGAAAATGTTACGCTAAGTGAAAGAATCCAATCACAAAAGAACACACATTATAAAAATCTATATGAAATGTCCAGAAGAGGCAAATCTACAGAGACAAAAAGGAGATTAGTTTATGTGTAGGGTAGGGGAAGGATGGGGGAGGGAGGGGAGGATGATGAGAGGGATTGGTAGTGGGGTGAGGGGGGTGATGCTTGAGGAGAAAACATTTCTCAGGAATAATGAAAATGCTCTAAAATTGATTATGATGGTGGATGCCCAACTCTGTGAATATACTAAAGCCAATGAATTATACACTTCGCACACTTAAAATTGTTCAATTGCATGGTATATAAATAAGTAATCTTTTTTTTTTTTTTTTTTTTTTTTTAAGATTGAAGAGAAGAAGGAAGCCAGAGCCACACCAGGCTTTGGCTGTAGAAGCAGCATGACCTTGCAACAAAGGCACTGGGTCTGCAGGGGCAGAAGACCACCAGCTCAGAGCAATTTGGGGTTAGGCAGGTGAGCTCTCCTACAGGGGCTGGAGCAGCTTCCTGGAATTCCTGAACATTGACCAATTCCATCTTACCCCCTCATTTTTCTCTCTTCTACCCCTTCAAATGATTTTTGTGGCTTAATTCCCTATGTTAATCTTGTTCTGCTTGAAATTTCTAGAGGGGTTTGTTTTCCTAACTAAATTCTGGCCGATATTATTTCCTAGAGAGAAGCTATCCTCCTCATTCTCTCCTTAAAAAATTCCAAATTTCTTCAGGTACTCACCCCTTCTCCACATAGAGACTGATTTCTAATCTCAGCTTCTGGGTTCAACCTGATTTTGGCCTAGCAGTAATCCCATTCCTTTTGCTAAAAAATAATTAAAAAATAAGCATGTGATTATAACACTCAATGTTAACTAACTGGAATTAAAATAAAAATTTCAATTAAAAAAAAGGGAGGGGGGAAGAGGCATGTGATCCAGCCACACCAATAAGAGGAAGAGGATTTTACCTGAGACTTCTAGGAATGCTCTACTTCATTCTGAAGAAAGAAGCTTGAGACGTCAATTAGATACAAAAGACAAAGCAGAAATTTCTGCAGGCGGCTATCATACAACCAAGACACGAATCCATTTCAACATGAAGATCACAGGCAGAGGGCAGGATAAAGAGACAGAAAGAACCCAAGCCTTTGATTGCATTTTTAAACTGTTGGATCAACACACTTTGAAGCTCACCTCACCTCTTGACTCCTTATATGAGCTAATAACTTGTCTTAAGGCAGTTTGAGATAAGTTTCCTATTACTGCTGGAAACATCCTAATTTATGTTCTGAGACACTGTGAAGTGGTAGTCCCTCTATGCAGATAGGGCTTGAGGTAACTCCCCAGTCTCCCACAGTCCCAGAGTGGCAAGAGATATCATCTAGATGATATCTCCAAACCCTGAGAAATTTAGCTGAGAGGTGGCTGGTAGACTGGGAGGGGCCTTGCAGCCTGAAGAGGAGACAAAGCAGCATGACCATGTAAAACCAGAAACGACATAGGAATGTGAACATCATGACAGGAGGGTGATGACAACCAGGACCCAGATGGGTTGCTCCATCACAGTGAATACCAGACAGGTAGAAGACAACATGCAGTTACACCTTGTCCACTTGACAACTCAGTGTAACTTAAAGTCTTTCCCCAAAGCCCTGAAACCTTGGGAGAAGGATAATGCATTGCCTAGGTTAGTTTTCCACCACCAAAAAGGACAGAAGCTCAAAATAGAGACTGTTGGATCATAGAAAAATGAAAGAAGTTACGGGGGGGAGAAAAATCATAACCCTAAACGGGTACATTTCAATTATGCAGAACTCATTCTTCAGCCAGTGGGTGGCAGGAGTAGCATGATTATATGGATTCCCATCCTTATCCCGGATTTATCAACCTTACCCACCATGGAGGATCACAATCAAACTTAATCAAGTCCTCTTTCCACTGCCTCCTCTCATCTGCGATTGTTCAGAGCTCAAACTCACATCCTCTCGCAAATGGAATTTCTACTGCAGTGGCTCTTGGGTACAATCCTGACCAGAAGGCTTATGGTAGAACACTGACCATTGGTCACTCTCTAGGGGCCCTCAGCCCCACTCTTTGTCTAAAAAAAAAAAAAAAAAAAAAAATATATATATATATATATATATATATATACACACACACACACACACACATATATATAAAACTAGGTAAGAGAAACTCAGAAAAATGGCCATAATTTGGTCCTGCAGCCTTATCCCTTCTTCCTTGCATGTCTTTCAAAGTCATATTGTTCCAAATTTGAGGCAAAGAATAAATTTTTAAGAATTCCTGATGGATGGGGGCACCTGGGTGGCTCAGTGGGTTAAAGCCTCTGCCTTCAGCTCAGGTCATGATCCCAGGGTCCTGGGATCGAGCCCCACGTCAGGCTCTCTGCTCGGCAGGGACCCTGCTTCCCTCTCTCTCTCTGCCTCTTCTGCCTACTTGTGATCTCTCTCTGTCAAATAAATAAAAAATCTTAAAAAAAAAAAAAAGAATTCCTGATGGACACTATTCAAGTTGAAGTTGCTCTAACTTGGAACTTGAATGTACTTACAACTCTTTCTTCTGATTAATTTTGTGAATTTAAATGCCACACGGCTTGTAAGAAGCTGTTATTATGATTTCACTTCTTGTTTCTTAACTTTCTTCTTCCTCACTTATGTTCCAGTCCCTTAAAACCAATCTCATTTCCTCAACATTGCCATAGATTACCCCAAGGAGAGATGATTGATGTCAACACAAATGTCATTTGGTCCCTATGCCGAGATGAAGAAAATTTTCCAGTTTTCATTCCAGAGAAAAGGAAATTCGCTGTGCAAAGCAAGAATGCTGAACACAATTGGAAAAGGAAAGTTAAATAGCAGATCAATGGGTTTCTGATTCCTGTTATCAACCTTCTATTAAAAACAAATTTAAACCCACTGACTTGTAGAAAATAATTCCATCTTCATATTTCACCACTATGTTAATAATATTCTTTAGGGAAACATTTGATTGAAAATGTTACTGGAATAGCAGAAACAGATCTTAATTTTTCAATGAATTTTTTAAAAGTCCTCTTGCTTTATGTGCTAGCTCTTACAACTTTAAAAAATAAGGAATAATATACAGCAATTATGTACATACCTATTACTGATAAATTTAAATGAGAACTATAGTTATTCTGTACCGTGTCACCAAAAACTTGAGTTTCTGCCTAAGTCTGTTTGCTAAATACAAGTCTTTCATATAATATTTGAAGGTTTATTTTTAATATTTCTACCAAATGTTGGCTTACAAACTTGGAATTAGACCATGTGTTATGGGTTACCATGTTAGCTAAAATGTTTGCTATAAAAAACTGTGCATGTTTATTTAAAATTACAAACCAGATTTGTCAAACAGATTGGTTTTACCCACCAACTTAATGAGCATGAACCCTCTGGGGCACTACCTGATGTAGCTTGAATTATTTCAACCTGTGTAGAAGGAATGGAGGAGATATTCTTAGCACTAACATTTCTTAACTTTTAGAAACAGGCTTATAAAGACGGATTTGAAGAAAGGGTCTAACAGATTAATTTCAAAACACAATGCCAGTGAGAGTTTCTAAATGGCAGGAATGGATGGCCACAGAGTCTTCTGGGCATCACTGGGGGGAGGGGAGGTCAAACACATCTCCCACGGGATGCCAGTTGTTGGTGTGAGGTGGAGTGGCCAAGGTGACAGCAGTTTCCTCTAGTGCCACGTAGTCAGTGGCCGTAGCATTTCTTCCCTAGGTGAATTCCAGGGCACAGTTCTACCTACTAGAGGAAGTGCTCCCCCCAAACAAGAGTGTAAACCATGACAGTGGAAGACACAGCATCCAGCAAGCAGGAGCTCCAAAGTCAGCACCAGGAAAAAGAATGTTCCTAGGATGACCATGAAGGGGAAGCAGCTTTGCTGTTCTGGCAAAGCTGAGCAGCAAGTCCAGAGAGGAACCTGTCCAGTGTGATGTGGAAGGATGGTCCAGAATACAGTTTCGAGCAAAACTTAAATTCTCTGGCTTTTCTCAAGTGTGTGATGGAGTTGAGAAGTTTTTTGTTGTTGTTGTTGTTTGTTTCTTCCTCCTCTCTCTCCTCTCTCCTCTCTCTCGTTCTCTTAATTCTTCCCATTGTATCAATAACAAAGCAAATTTAAAAGTAGACAATTATTGGGGCACCTGGCTGACTCAGTCGGTAGAAGCATGCAACTCTTGATCTCAGGAATCTGAGTTCAAGCCCCACTTTGAGTGTAGAGTGTACATCATCATCATCATCATCATAGTAATAATAATGAGGAGGAGAGGGAGAAGAAAAGCAGACAGTCATTAACTTCCAGAAAAGCAAGTTGTTCATGAAGGGAAAGCATAGAATACTATGAGACTCAGACATACTGCTTAAAACATTGAACATTGATGGAATAAAAAATACTGTTGGGAAGAAGAGAAACTGAAACATGTACACATTTGTAGGATGAATATGTGACTGTGGGAGAGAGTCTGGTTGAGGTTTGAAAAGTGGATCAGAGAAGTGATTATTACCTTTTGCAGTAAGAAGAGAATCGATCATCTCCAAAACTGAAAAAGGAAAACAAAACTTAATTAGCAGAAAAATCCTCTCATTGAAAAATAAGAAAGATACAAACACCAGTAAAAACTACACAAACGGGGCCCCCTGGATGGCTCAATTGGTTGAGCAACTGCCTTCGGCCCAAGTCATGATCCTGAAGTCTGGGATCGAGTCGCACATTGGGGTCCCTGCTGGGCATGGAGTCAGCTCTCCCTCTGACCTCTCCCCTCTCACACACACACACTCTCTCTCTCTCTCAAATAAATAAATAAATAAATAAATAAATAGATAGATAAATAAATAAATAAATAAATTTTTTTAAACTGCACAGACGTTGGGTACTATTGACTTGGGGAGTGTGAATCAAAAGCTGGGAAGAGTAAAGCTGAGGATTGCGGTTATAAGCTAGCAGAACTCATCATACTTAAAGTAAATACATATAACTTTGACAAAAATAAAGACTACAATTTTAAATAAGAACAATGTCTAAATCCCAAAATTATACCACTATTTTCACTAGAATTCTATTGAGCTTATAAGTGAGTTAGAGAGAAATGACATCTTTATAATTCCAAATATTTCTCTCTGCAAAGATGGTTAGGACTTTTTCATTTTTATCTTCAGAGTTTTATCATTTTCTTGTAATGGGTCTTATGCGTTTTCTGCCATTGGTATCAAGGCATGTTACAGTGTCATTTGCTGGTACGAATGACATGTTTTTCCATTGTGTAACTGTTGCTAATAGATTTTTTAAAGTGCTCTATATTTTTTGTAGCTTGCCACTTTACTATACACTTCTCTAGTATTTTTTTCAACTGACTATCTTCAGTAATTATCATTGGATATCCCAATTTTCCTTCCCCATGCAGAGGACTCATTTGTTTTGCCCACTTATCACATGGGCTCCAACTTGTTGAGTGCAGCTTTAATAATGGAGTGAGGAGGGGTATTGCTTTCAAGTGGAATAAAAAGACTTCTACTGTCTCCTAACATGAATATTGTTTTCTATTGATTTCGGACAGAAATTTGATCATCTTTTTATTCTCTTCCTAATACTTCCCCTGTCTAAATACTCCTTCATACCTTAGCAAATAGCATTTATTTACTTGTCTGTTTTCCCCCCTACAATGTGTGTTTCTGATGATACGGATGAGCGTCTGATTTTATCCCAGAACAGAGAATAATGCCTGGCTCTACAAATTTGTTGAATGAATGTATCAATCCATGATGTACGGGTCACCCCTACATAGTCAGATGCTGCTTTGTCCCTTTTAGCCTACGAAAAAGATTAATATCTGCCATACTGTTTAAACTACTTTTGCATTTATGGACTACACATTACTTCATTGTGGTGTACTCACTGGATTTCCTGGTATTTCATTTTAAATGTCTGCATCTATGCCTATAAGTATGAAATGTAGGTTTGTTATGGGTTATCTTTGTTGGGTTTGGTTTCAGGATGCTGGCCATACTAAAATAATTAAAATATTGCATGTGTTTGCCCTATAATTGTTTTAAAGTAATATGGATTAGCTCCTAAATCAAGAGCATCTGCCCAGAAAATACTCTGCGTCCTGGTGCTTGAACTTCTTCAGTCATTGGCGTTCTAATATGTGTCATTGTTCTTTTTTATTCGAGATGTGGGGAGCATGCTTTCATTATAAAATGTTAAAACTGTACCTAAGTGTAAAGACTGAAAATGTGAGGCTCTATCTACCTTTCCAGCACAAGCCCAGAGATAGCCAGGCTTAACAGTTGAGTACTTTTGTTTCAGTATTTTTCCTTTGCCCTTCCATATTTACAGGTGCACGTACAAGTGTGTATGTGTGTAAAATAACAAAGCCAGGAATTGTCTTGAAACATCTACTTTTTTTTTAACCTTCCTTGAAACGTTCCCACTAATATGTTGTAAAAGACATAAAATATACAGGGGCATAGAGGTAGCTCCACTGGCAGAGCATGTGACTCTTGATCTTCAGGTTGTGAGTTCAAGCCCCATGTTAGTTGCAGAGATTACTTAAAAATAAAATCTTTAAAAAATATGAAATATATACTTCATCCTTTATAGTAGTTGTGTGATATTCAACATTATGGCTTTACCAGAAATTATTTAACTGCTCTTCTAACGATCAGTATTTGTCAGTTGCCCCTTTTTCACTATTATAAACAATCCTGCTATGATCATTTTCACACACAGACCTTTAGTCCATGCTGATTCTCTAAAATAAAGTCCTCAACATGGAATTGCTAAGCCAACAAAGATGGACAGCTTTTATGTTAGTAGATACTGGAAAAATTGCCCTCCAAAGAATGTTTTGTCATCTTACCCTCCTACCAGCAGAGTATCATTTGCCACATCCTTACTAACCTTGGGTATTATCAAGCTTTTAGATTTTTGCTAATTTGATAAGTAAAAATTCCTTAAAATGTATCACATTAATTTACATTTCTCTGATTACCAATGAGGTTGAACATTTTTGTAGGGCTTGTTGAATATCTATACTATCTTTCCTACCCATTACTTATTTTTTTAAAAGTAAACTCTAAAAAAATAAAAAAAATAAAAGTAAACTCTATGTTCAATGTGGGGCTTGAACTCACAACCCTGAGATCAAGAGTTGCATGCTCTACTTACTAAGTTGCCCAGGTGCCCCCACCTATTGATTCGCACTGATATTAATCCCTTATCAGTATCATGTAAACATATTCCCAAGCTGCATGTTGTCTGTTAATGTTATTATTATGTGTTTTTAATTTTTGTGTATTTATTTTATTTTTTTAACTTTCCTAAATGTTGTTTATTTATTTGTGAATTATTTTTATTTTTTTATTAACAGAGAATGTATTATTTGCTTCAGGGGTACAGGTCTGTGATCAACAGTCTTACACAATTCACAGTGCTCATCATAGCACTACCTACCCAATGTCCATCACCCAGCCACCCCTCCCTTCCACCCTAAATATATCATTATCTTCCTTTATGACTCTCATGTTTTATATCTTGCTGAAACAGGATTTCTTCATCCCATGCTTATGAATTCTTTTTTATACCTTCATCTAATTGCTTTATGTTTAGTTTTTTGGATATTGGGTAACATGTGTGTGTAAGTATTTCTTCCAAAATGAACAACTCATCACCCCAGGTGTATTTCTTTCAAAATTGATAACCAAACTTCACCTTGATTTGAGAAGTAAATCATCTTTTTCCTACTAATTTGTCTACCATCTTCACTATTAATAGTAGCTAACATTTACATAGTTCTGACCATATTCCAAGCTCTTTTAAGTGCTTTTTCTTATTTAATCTTCTCAACAACCCTACGATATGGGTGGTATAATGGTCCCCATTTTACACATAAGCCAACTACGACAGAGTTTGAGTAACTTAACCAAGAATGCATAGCAAATATGTCTTGGCTCGAGATTCAGTGCTCTTAACTACAGTGCCAAATGCCAGTGTACAGACTCCTGTTTCTAAATTCTACACCATCTTTATTCATCACTATTTCTGCTTATACCTGCACCAACCCTATACTTCTACAACTATATTTTTAAATGTGTTTCAATTTCTGAAAGAGAAGTTAGTACAATTTCTTTCTTCTCAGAGTTTTCCAGGCTATTACTTGCCATTTTTTTTCCTGTCATGTAACCTATAGAATCAGCTAGTTAAGTTTCATATATAATGATTAGAATTGCATTACATTTCTAAATTGAGAAGATTTATATCTCAAAAATAGTGGCTTTCCATTTAGGAAGGAACTATCTGCATTTACTGGATCATTTTTCTTTTCTAGAGCTTTATAATTTTCCACCTATGAATCTTATATTTTTGTTAGGCATTTTATAATTTTTCTTTTTGTTGAGAATAGGTTCCTTTTTTCTCTGTTTTATTCTTTAATATATTGTTGATAATATATAGGAAAGCATTGATTTTGTTATGCTAATTTTGTATCTAAACCTCATATTGAATTCTTTATTGATTCTAGTAATTTTTTCTTGATTTCTAAGACAATTTCTTATTTGCAAATAACTATACCTGTGTCTTTCCTTTATAATATATTTATATACATTATTCTTTTCTGTCTTACTGCATTAGTTAGACTCTCCATTTAAAATTCAATAGCAACAATGCTGGGAGCAAATTTATCTTATTTCTAACATTAGGAGGAATGACTATACTGTTTTATACCAAGTATTTGCTTTTAGTTTATGCTAACCTTTATCAATTCAAAAAACTTTCCTTCTATTGCTAGCTTGCCAAGAGTTATTATTTACTTGTTTTTAATCAAGAGTGATGATTGAATTTTAGCAAATGCGTTTTTGCCCATATTGAAATGTCATGAGTTCTACCCCCTTTGATCTATTTATATAATGAATTACATTAATGGATTTCCTTGTGTTGAGTCATTCTTGCATTAATAATAGTTCTATGTGCCAGGAGCTATGTTAAACACAGTGATTAGATGAATACGCATTTAAGACTGTTGTATCTTCTTGATGAACTGACCTTTTTTTATTACAAAATTTATTATTAACTAGAATATTTAGTGCATTGTCAGTCAATGTAACTATTAACATGGTTGCATTTAATTCTACCATCCTGCAATTTGCTTTTTATTTGTCGCAGCTCATGTGTGTTTCTTTGTTAGTTCCTTTCTGCCTTCTTGGTCCCATAAAATATTTTTTAATACTCCATTTTATTGTTTCTTTGGTTTCCTCTGTGTGTGTGTGTGTGTATTACTGATTGCTATCGCGATTCCAGTATACATTCTCAAGCTTATCACAGTCTACTTCTACTTAATATTATAATATCTCATGTAGAATATAAGAAACTTCCAAGTGAAGAATTCCATTTAACCCCCCTGCAACTCTTAATGCTATGGTCATATGTTACCATTACATATGCTAAAAATACAACAGTTCATTATTATGTTTTCTTGAACCAGTCATTTATGTTTAAAGGAAGTTCAAAGATAAGAAAATAAAATTCTTATTTACGCACATATTTATGATTCCCAATTGTCTTTATTCCTTCATCCTATCATTCTAAATTTTATCTTTAGCCCAACAAACTTTCTTTGGCATTTCTTTTAGTGTCATGACTACTATCAGGCTATATTCTATCAGGTTATATTCCTTTCAAAATATGTTTTGACCTTCATTCTTGAAGATTATTTTGAAAGATACACTGTCTTGGGTCTTAAGAGTTTCTTATATCTGTAGAATGATTTTTTTTTTTGCTAAGTTTTGAATATTTGGGGTTGTTATTCCTTCAAATAGTTCTGACCCATTCTTTCTTTCTTTTTCTTCTGAGGCTTCAATTACATACGGACAGATGATATTCTACAAGATACTGAGGCTCTGTTCATTTTAGAAAATAGAAAGTAACGGTTTATTCTGTTTTTTAGTTTTGATATTTTCTAATTAATCTATTTTCAGGTTCTTGTACTTTTTATTTTGCAGTGTCCAATCTCCTCTTAAGCCATTGAGGGAAATTGTCATTTCTAGTATTTTTAATTGGTACTTTTATATAGCTTATATTTCTCTTTTGAGATTTTTTACCTGTTCATTACATCCATTTTTTCCCCTTTAAATCCTTGAGCATGTTTACAATCACCATTTTTTTAAAGATTTTAAGTAATCTCTACACCCAAATGCAGAGCTCAAACTTAAAACCCCGATATCAAGAATCACAAGCTGTACTGATTGAGCCAGCCAGGTACTCCTATAAGCACCATTTTAAAAATATGTTCTAACTCCAAAATCTCAGTCATTCTCAGGATCGCCTTTGATTGTCTTTTTACTTTTTTTGGGGGGGGGTAGGCTCCATTATCAGTATTGAACCCAATGTGGGGGGCTTGAACTTACAACCCTGAGGTCAAGATGTGAGCTGGGATCGAGAGTCTGACACTCAACTGACTAAGCCACCCAGGTACGCTCAATTGTCTGCTTTTTAAAATCTTGATTATGAATTCAATTTTCCTGCTTTTTTGCATATGCAGTGATTTTTTAATTGTATGCTGCATGTTACAGGTGATATATTATAGAGCATCTGGATCACCTGGTTTCTCGTTTAAAGGTGTAATGTTTGGTTCTAGTCAGCAACTGCATAAATGCTTCATTCTCTTCATCTTTCAGGCCTCATTTTATAATCTGTTTGGGCAAATCAACATTGATTTTGACCTTAATCCTAGGATATGATCTTACTCCTTACTCCAAAAGAGTGGCCTTTCTGTGGTCTCAACTGAATGTCCAGTGGGCTCAGTAAGTCTTTCTACCATAGCTGGATCGCAGCTTCAATTTATTTTGGCATGGCACGGCATTACTTCTGGCATGTCCATTCATTTCTTAGCACCACAGGAGCTGCTGTCTTGCGGAATCATGAGGTCTTACAAAATCTTAACCTATACAGGCAAAGCCCAGAGTAGCTCCTAGCCAAAGAGCTGAGAAGAATCCCTACACAGACTTGGGAAACCACCCTTCTGTAGATCTCATTTGTCTCTGTAGTTCTATACTGTGAATTTCACCTGCCTTTTCATCCCCTCTGTTGCAATTTTTGCCACACTTCAGTATGACTTAATGTTGTTCACTTGGGCTCTGCTTTGTGGCAAATTCAGGAAACTGCCCCCAGACACAAAATCAGGTTGACTATGGTACTCACCTCATTTATTCCCTGTCTTGCTGAGACGATAGTCTTGCACAGTCTATCTTCCAATGCCTAAAAGTAACCACCTCACAAGTTTGGTTCGGTTTTATAGAACAGTAAATCCAACAGCAGCTATTCCACCCTGGGCTTGAAATAAACTTGTGATAGAGCAGGACACCTGGGTGGTTCAGTCAGTTGAGCGTCTGCCTTTGGCTCAGGTCATGATCCCAGGGTTTTGGGATTGAGCCCCATGTCAGGCTCCCTGCTCAGTGGGGAGTCTGCTTCTCCTTCTCTCTCTGCCAGCTGCTCCCCCTGCTTGTGCTTTCTCTCTTTGTCAAATACATAAATGAAATTAAAAACAAAAACAAAAATGCCACACTTGTAATAGAGAAACCTCATTAGTATTTCTCTATCTCTCACTCTTAGGCTCTTATTTCCTCTCTCTCTCTCTCTCTCTCACACACACACACACGCACGTGCGCACACACACACACACACACTTTGCCATCCTTTGGAATAGTAATATTTCCCTTTTTTTTCCCCTTTCTTCTCCAATGGCCTTATTTTAATCTGGTTTTAATTTTTTAAAACATGTTCTAATTTATTCTCCATGAGTATCAAGAAAGAAGTTACTGATATGGACCCTCCTTGTTCAATATAAAAACTTTTTCACACTTCACTCCCTCCTCCACCTTTCTCTTCACCCCATGTCTCCAGATGGTTTTAAAAATTATATAAATTTTCTTTTTAAAATTCTTTGTTATAAATTGTACAGTTTCACAACCACTTTATAAGCAATTCTTTAGATTTACATCTAAGTTTTTCTTGCTCACGGCTCTTTTTTCCTAAAACATGTCTTTGTCTTTATTAAATTCTTTATTTTGATTAGTTTTTGCTTGAAGATCTAGTTTAAGTTGTAGTTTTCAAAAAGCATACGTGAGTCATATAATTTCTGAATTCTTTTAAATCTGAGCCAGGCTTTCATTTGCTTTTGCATTAAGATAATAGGTAGGCTCAGAATATAATTCTTGGAACATAATGCTTTTTTTTCCCAGAAGGCTATACATTTTCTCTGAGCTTTTCTAACATGAGTGTTATAAATAAGGAGCTAATGCTGTTTGAACTTTTTTTCCCCCTTTGGTGACTTTTTTCTCCCAGCTGACTGCTTCCAGCCAAAACCACCTGGGTACCATTCCTTCTCATTATACCCATCTAATCTTTGCTAACCCTGCTCCATGTACAACACTGAATATTTCAATTCAGAGAAGTTGCCCTTTTCTGTTTGATTATTGCTTTTCATTCATCTGCTACTTTCTTCTTCTGGAATCCATATAATCATGATATTAATTCTACTGCTTCAACATCTTCTGCCTCTTGATTTTTCTCTTGAATTCCCAAATCTTGAAGTTTGTGCTGTGCATTCTGAAAGAATGTTCCTCAGTTACTCTTCTTTTTATTCCTGACTTGTTTTTTACCTCTCAATTTACACATTTTTGTAGAAGTTGGCACTTAAAAAAATAATAATATATGATCCTTTCAAATCTAATTAAGAAAATTACCTCCCCAACCCCTACATTCTTCTCTCTATTGTATGGGAAGTCTGTTTTACTATGGATGATTTGATCTGAATGTTTGCATTTGATGCCCCTCATTTGAATTGTACTTCTTAATTTATCTGGAAATTTTTCTCTTAATCTTACAGAAAAATTAGTTTTTCCAATAGTGGCTCATCAGTGCTCCCTTATTCACTCTTACCTGCTCCATTTCCAGTTAAAATTCTTCACCTTCATAGACATGTTTCCAACAGTAATACACACATATTCCTTTTATATTCCCTGGATTGTTTCTTTCTGAAATGGGAAAAAGAAAGGGATCAAACATGTGATTAGGATATCATCTTTGTTGTAGAAATTTATTTTTCTTAGACTATGACAAAACAAATTTTCCATTGTATTGTATTATATTAAAAATAGTAAAATTCTTTAAGAGAAAAAAAATGGTAATACACATTCTTTCCTTACAGAGAAACAGGGATGTTACCTTGTTGCCAACATTCTTACTAAAGGGGGGATGAAACCTTAAGTTACTTTCCTACCACTAAAAGCATTTTTAAATACTTTCCTTGAAACCACATTTAGAATCTTGAAACTACTATGGACTTCTGTGTCCAACTGCCCAAACAAGAACAGAAATATGCCCATGAAAGTTAACCTCTGCTGAATACTACCATGAGGTAGAAGAAACACTGGGAACATCTGCATTTTTATCCTGCCAATATGTTCTCTCTTATTCTAGAAGCACAGGATGTCTTTACTGTGTCAGCTGCAAAAATATTATCTCTCTGCAGGAATGAAAAAAGTGTGGAATATATATTATGCTACCACATTACATGCATACCTAAGCAGAAAACAAAGAAAACAGCCATTTAATATATAACTCAATTTTGCCTCCAGGGACAGATAAAAATTTTTATTATAATACCCAAATGGTACAGTACATAAATATACATGGGAAATGTGATAGGGCTAAGTCAGGCTCTTTTGGCTAGAGGCTGGTGGCTAAAAATTTATCATCTGATACCCATTCTAATCTTGCCTTCCCATAGACATGAAGTAGGCTATATTTTTTATGAGGGCCAGGAATTTGGGGCGAGGGAGACCAAACCCATCACCATTTTTCAGCAGATCATTAATTTCTAAATGTGCGTGGAAAATAACTATTGGCTGATATCTTCCAGTTTCATTTCAAACATTATACCTTATAAAGTTTGCTTAATAAATAACCAAGATAGTAAAAAAAAATGACAGTAACTAAATTGGTAATTTAATAACTTCAGATAATTCTAGAGGCTTAGTAGTGTTTATCCTTCTTGAAATCAATAACTTTTCATTTGGAATCTTAAATCCACTTTAATGAGCATTCTGCTGGCAGCAGTTTTATTTAGGGTGTGAGCTTATACAAACAGAAGTAAAGGAGGCTTTTTCCTAGATAACAATTTACAGTTAACTTTGCAGATACATGGCTGATTTGAAAGTATAAATCTCTGCAATCCCATTATATATGCTCCTCAAACATTTTAAATGCTTTTAACCAGAGAAGAGGTTACACAGGAAAAGCATTCTCAATGTGGGGAAACCTCCATGCTCCTCAGTCAGTGGCAACATGTCTGAAATGGCCCTTCTAATATTGATTCTATTTTTGAAAGCCCATACAGAGCAATAACACAACTTTCTTACAGGCAGCAAATGGAAAACATCCTGTGATGATGTCCCTAGCTTACTATATAAATTGCATGAATTATCAAAGCGAAATATTTATCAACACAAAATAACCTATTCCTTCTTATCTTCTCATGTACTTAAGTCTAACTCTGAAAATGCCTTCCACAATGTTTCCCTCTCTGTAGAAAACCTTTGGGGTCATGGAATCTACCATATAAAACTAAGTCAAAATACCCTCCACAGAACACGGGGCTAACTCTATTGTTATTGTAGCCCATATTACTCTGCCCCAGAGACTCGAGTAGCTCTGGAAGTCTCCAGAGGGTGTTCAGGAATGAAGCTAAAGCTTTTGCGCACATCACTGTTCTCTGTGAGATGCTGTCCTCTGTTGCACTAATGTCCCCTGGAAGCGTTTCAAAGCTCTCATGCCCTAAAAACACCCAAACTGTGCTGCATCCCCTTCACAGTTTATAAAATCCTTTATAAAAACAGTGATTTCACCTGCTGTTATAATTCTGCCTTTCATAGAGACTCAAAAACTAGTGAGGTTTCCCCACCTTGCCCCTCTCACAGGGGCCTTCTAACAAAATCCCTCCTCTCTCCATAAGCCAAAATAAATAAATAAATAAATAAATAAATAAATAAATAAATAAAAACGCAGATTAAATTAACAGTTATTCAAATCCCAGTTCGTGCTGGAGACCGTTTCCTCATTTGTACATATCTGAAGGTCACCCTGTATCAATGAACGACATACTGTTGCTTCACACACATTCCTTTGCCAGGTGTTAGTAAGGCCCTTACCTGAGAATGAAGCTAACACAGAAGAAAGCAAGTCAGGAGTTGAGGAGAGACATCTACCCACCTCATCTGAGCTTGTGAAACCAGCATCCACCTTTGGTCTCCCCAGTTATGTGTCCCAATAAACTCCCCTTTCTGCTTAAGTCAGTTTGAGTTTGGTTTTATGTCACTTTCAACTGAAACAATTTTGACTAATATACTAATAAGTACCAAATTTTATTGGGTTATGTAAATATCATCACCTCAAGAACTTGAAATAACACACCCCAGAGATTTCTAACCACGAAAACTATAGCCTGATGAGTGATTTAATTAAACATGTACATATGGATCACTCCCCAAACCGCATATACAGAAATGAGGAGAGACAAATCTGAAGAAGAAAGAAAAAAAAGTTGGCATGTGAAAGGATGGATCAAGGAGAAGACATCTGCCCAATGTTTAGGACTGGGAAGATAAATGATTCCATTTTATGTTGTTATTAAATTGTATTACTCTTCATTAAAGTTAAATGCATTTAGAGGAATTAAGCTTATCAAAAACTTGGCAGTGCAATATAAGCGATGATTCTTTGTTTATTTGATGACATCCTCCTGTGAGTTGATTCACAATTTTAATTTTGGAAAACAATATTTCCTTCACAGGGACTGACAGAATGATGTGAACTGCTGCATCATTTTGCATGAAGTCATATCGATTATGAAAGCAAACAGAAGCCAAGTGACTTAACCCATTTTTCAAGGAGCATTATGACAATAATGTTTCTATATTGTCAGAGGGGATCACATCAACTTAAGAACTGAAATTAGCCTCAGTTAAGGGAGAAAAAAAAAGACCTGGAATGGAGAGCTTCAGGAGATAATCGCCTATCCCTTTTAAGGTAAGTACAATGGAACTCGATAAAGACAAAAATTCTAAATATTTTTAGTGGGAAAAAACTATTTTGGAAGGTACATGTTAAAAATATGTATCAGAAAAATAAATATGTATCAGTATCGAGATCCGACTATGGACACCATGGTAAGCAAAACAAATACACAAGAGAGCTTTTAACCTGGTGACAGCAGAAAGCATTAATGCAATCACAGAGAACTGTCATTCCTGTTGGGGTAAATATTACCAGAGAAATGTGCCTACTGCCCTAAAAGCCCATACTAGGGCTTTATCCTAAGCAGATAGACCCAGAAAGGATTTCACAAAGAATTGATGTTTGAAGAATGAATATACACCTAAGTAAATAAAGAGGGGAAAAGAGCATTCCAGTGAGAGGGAGGAGCCACAGGTGTAGAGAAGAATGGGCTAGGAAGCAGAGATCTGAAACAGCACTGAGCCCAGGATGCAGGGACAGGAGGTGGAGCATAAAAGAGGCCGAGCCTGGGCAAAAGTGGGCAGTCTCCTCTAAAAATGGTGGGCAGAACCTGAAGGGCTTTTGGTAGGGCTTGGTAAGATTAAAAAAAAAAAAAAATCACTTTGGCTTCAAGCTGGATAAGAAATGAGTGGGGTAGGGGTGGAGGAGGTGGAGTCAGGATCCAGGCAAGGGAAAATGGTAGCTAGGGTAGGCAGGAGTAGGCGTGATACAGAAAAGTCGAGAATCTTCATGGCAGTTTATCCTTATCCTTATCCTTTCTTGAGAATCAGCATCGTGAAACATGACTGAAAACTTTCTGATTTTCACAATTTTGCATTAGGGAAAATTCCAAACCTATGAAAAAGTAGAATAACATGATGAACTCTACAAACTTGACACCGAGCTTCAAGCATCTCCAACTCAAGGCAAATCCTGTTTAATCTATATATATCCCACCTACTTCCCCTTTCCTGTATCTCATTTTTAAAGCATTTATCAACATATCAAACCCTCCAAAAAGTTCTGAGAATAGTACAATAATCACTAATTTATCATTCATATAGATTCCCTATTAACATTCTATTAACTTATCTATCTGTGTGGATATGTGTATATTTATACATACATACACACACACACACACACACACATTATATCTGTCTTCTAAGAACAATGGCATTCTCTTACACAATTATCACACTCAGGAGACTCAACAGCATCAAATATGTGATCCAGATTCACAAATACCTGTTTTTCCCAACGATGTCCTCTACAGCCTTTTTTCCTCCTGATCCAGAACCCAAATGAGGTCCACGCATTGCATTTCATTTTCCTGTCTCTTTAGTCTCCATCAATCTTCAAGAGTTCCTCATCCTTTCTGTCTTTCATGACATTGATGCCTTTGAAGAGTGCAGGTCAGCTCATGTGCAGGATGTCCTTAAATGTGTGGTGGCCTGATTGTTTCCTCACGATTAGATTCAGGTGAAACATTCTGGCAGTACCAGCACATAGATGATGTTGTGTCCTTCTTCGTGTGTCACATCAGGAGTGGTATGATGTCAGCTGTCCCGTTATTAATGATGATTCTTTCAGCTTTTCCACAGGTTGAATTCATATCCTGTAGACATAATCCATTACTGAGGAAACCAGACAAGGGCTGCAAAATATAATTTCTATTTCCCCACGAGCCATCTTAATGCCAAGAGACATTAACACAGGTCATTTATACAGACAAAGCTCTGTCGGTTTTATCCATGAAAGGTGCATATAGATCATAAATAGACTGTGACAAGGAAGGAATATCCTACAGCAATGAAAGGAAATTGGCATATGTGGGAATTAAATCGTGAGATTAAACCACATTGAGATACTTCCTCACACCAGTTAGAATGGCCAAAATCAGCAAGACAGGAAACAACGTGTGTTGGAGAGGATGTGGAGAAAGGGGAACCCTCTTACACTGTTGGTGGGAATGCAAGTTGGTGCAGTCACTCTGGAGAACAGTGTGGAGGTTCCTCAAGAAGTTAAAAATAGAGCTTCCCTATGACCCTGCAATTGCGCTACTGGGTATT